>APFE030895734.1:15157-39619 GCA_000404065.3 Pinus taeda | reverse complement strand
TGTGTTTATCTGAAAAAAGAAAAATGATGGCAGCTATATTATATTGTTATTGTATGTAGATGACATGCTTGTTGTAGGGTCTAACATGCAGGAAATAAATGTGCTCAAAAGAAAATTGGCAAATTCGTTTGCAATGAAGGATTTGGGAGCTGTAAAACAAATCCTTGGTATGAGAATAACTAAAGACACAAAAAGTCGTAAATTAACATTGTCTCGAAATGAGTACATACAAAAGGTGTTGGAAAGATTTAATATGCACAATGCAAAACTAGTTAGTACACCTTTTTCTAGCCATTTCAAACTTAGTAAGGAAATGTGCCCGAAGACCCAAGAAGACATGGATTATATGTCTAAAGTTCCATATGCATCAATAGTTGGAAACTTAATGTATGCAATGGCTTGCATAAGGCCTGATATTGCGCATGCAGTGGTAGTTGTAAGTAGGTACATGAACAATCCAGGAAAGGAACATTGGATGCAGTGAAATGGATTCTAAGATACTTGAAAGGTACCACAAATCAAGCATTATGCTTTGGTGGTTCAAACATTTCTCTATAGGGATATGTTGATGCAGATATGGTAAGTGACAGAGATAACAGGAGGAGCACTACATGATATGTATTTACTATTGGTGGAACAACTGTTAGTTGGGTTTCAAAAATCCAAAGTGTTGTTCCACTTTCAACAATAGAAGCAGAGTATGTTGCTTCCACAGAGGCTAGTAAAGAAATGATTTGGTTACAAAAGTTTATGGGTGAATTGGATAAGGAGCATGATATGGGCACCTTATATAATGATAGCCCAAGTGCCATTCATGTTGCAAAGAACTCAGCATTTCATTCCAGGACTAAACACATACAACTCAAGTACCATATCATACGATCAGTGTTGGAAGATGGAGAGTTGAAGCCAGAAAAGGTACACACTAGCCAAAATCCTGCAGATATACTAACAAAAGTTGTAACCAGGGAGAAACTAAGGATATGCTCAATTTCAATTGGTCTTCAAGCATGATGATGAAGATGAGAAACACCCAATTACAAAGAGGAGTCATTGTGTAGCAATTGAAGTAGTGGTGGAGTTGCTACAATCATTCTCCAAGTGGGAGATTGTAGAGTATGGAGCATGATTGTTTAGAGGTCTTTGTTTTAGCTAGATGTATACCTTAGGAAGTTTATACACCCCTCCATGTGGGGGGTGGGAGGGATTTGTCCCCCCCACGGGGGTTTGGAGGGGCCAACCCCCCCCAGCTAGTGGGTCTGGGGGCTAGCAATCCCCCAACGGGAGTTTCGAGGGCAGTTCCCTCGAAGCTAAAAATAGATGTAAAATTGGCTTGTAAAAGTATAGTAATTTCTAGTCAATCTGAGCCATTCATTAGGCGGATGATCTGACGATAGAACTTATGTTTACTTTAGGGTTTTTTTCCCTAGAAGGGAACCTTTCTCTTTGTATGAGGGCATTGTATTTAAGGCTATGTAATAGATGGGTATTCTCCGAGTGAGAAATAGAGAGGTGAGACTGTCAAAGATAACTAGAGGATATTACAGCAGATCTATTGTAGGTTGTGTCTCTTCATTTTACTGGATAATAGAAAGGAAGGACTGGTTGTTCAGGGTGGACGTAGCCCAAACTGAGTGAACCATGTATATCTGTGTCTCTCTTGTTTTATGCGTTTTCTGTATTTATATTTCTGCAATATTTTATGTGTTCCATTGCTCCGTAATATATAATTTTCTAACAACGTCCTTCTTTCTGCGTCTTTCTTTCCCTAGGACATCTTCCTTTTAGCCACACGTCTAAGAGCGAGAGATGCTCTTTTTATGCATAGGAGAGAGAGAGAGAGAGAGATGGAAGATGAGTGAATGAATTGTCCAAATGAGGAGGCTCCTTTTATGTGTAGGGGGGAGAGAGAGAGAGAGAGAGAGAGAGAGAGAGAGAGAGAGAGAGAGATGGAAGATGAGTGAATGAATTGTCCAAATGAGGAGGCTCCTTTTATGTGTAGGGGAGAGAGAGAGAGAGAGAGAGAGAGAGAGAGAGAGAGAGAGAGAGAAGATGTGTGGATGAATTGTCCAAATAAGGAGGAGGCTCCTTGTATTTATATGCAAATGTTGATGGTGAATAGATGGGATTGTTGGGCTTCTGAGCCTACATAAGTTTGCTGGTCGACCTTGACAATTTGTCCATAACCAAAATAAACTCATATCTCCATAAATACTTACTGAAATCAGATGATCTTTAGATCAATCCTATACCTCTCGATGAAAGGAATCTAAGAAAAATATCAGAAGCCATAAATAAGGTGATCCACATGGAGTTTGGACCTAGTTTCCAATTTTAACACTCCCTCTCAACTAGGAAGAACTGCATCTACAATCCAGCAGCACGTCGTTGCTATTTATCCATCAAATGCATTGTCCTATACATCTTGACCCCACTCTGCTCTGCTCTCGTCAACTTTTCTCTATTTTGTTCTTCTCAAACTATCAAGAAGAAGAAATGATCGAGGATGTATTATACCATCCTCCATTGACCCAAAGTCAACCTCAAAGTGTCAACCACTCTCACTGATCCCAAATCAATGGAGGTCATCCTAGCATAGGGAGTATGGTAGATACAACGATGCATCCATCGATAGTACTACTATGGTCTATATCCCCTCCTCATTGATTAGATGAGAGGTACCTCCCATGAGTCCCAGACTAGATGGGTAGGATACCTCGATAGAATAACTAGTCATCTTGTGCAAAGGAGAACGAATCATCCTGTCTAGTGGACATCATGGAGAACAATACATCATACTCAACCCTCATAAGAGGGTCTCTGAATGACACCAAGTCGTTCTTGGAAATTCAGGAATTTGACCTTTCCTAGGTGCTTTGTCAAAATGTTGGCGACCTGTTCATCTGTAACAATATATTTGACCCTTATTGCTCCTCGCTGCACCATATCTCAAATATAGTGGTACCTGATATCGATATGCTTGGACTGATCATGAAATATGGGATTCTCTGATAAATGGTTCCCGCTCTAGTTGTCACACATGATCACAACGGTATCCAATGTAAATACAAAAATCTCATTGAAGAGGTTTCACAACGAGACTCTCTCACAGGAGCCCATGCTAGTAGCAATGTACTCTGCATTGGAAGTGTTCAAATTCACCGACTTCGGCTTCCTGGTCATCTAGAATATCGAGGCAGATCCCAAAGACAAACAACACTCGAAAGTTCTTTTTCGGTCCACCACACTGCCTACCCAATCAGCATCAATATACCCAATTAGTCTCACATCTTCAATAGTGTATCTCAGCCCATGAGTGGCTGTGCCACAAAGACATCTCAACAAATTCTTGGCACCAATCCAATTTGAGTGGTGAGGCTCAACCACATGTTGACTCAATGTGTTGACTGTAAAGCATATATCTAGGTGGGAGTTCACCAAGAACATTAATGCTACAATGAGTTGATGATACTTGGTAGCATTTCGTAAAAAAGGTCTGGCAGCACTATCGCTTAACTTCTTGAAGTTAAGCTCCATTGTGGTAGTTACGGGCTTGCAGTCCACCATGCCGAATCTCTCCAATATCTTAACCACATATTTTCCTTGAGATAGGAAAATCTCCCCTCGTTTCTGCGGGACTTCCAATCCTGGGAAGTAGTGCATAAGTCCAAGGTCTTTCATCTCGAACAAAGAACCCAACTCCCTCTTTCATTCGTGAATGAGAGGGTCTACACCTATTAGAAAGAGATCATCAACATATAGCACCAGTATGAGAGACTTGTCATCTATAACCTTAAAGTAAGGGTTAGGGTCGGCTTCACTCCTAATGAATCCCAATTTCATCAAGTAGGTATCGATCCTCACATACCATGCTCGACGTGCTTGATTTAGCCCATAGAGGGCCTTCTTCAACGTACGCACATGATATTCTCGATCATAAATCTTAAATCCTTCGGGTTTCTCCACATAGACCTCCTCTTTGATCGAACCATGTAAGAACGTAGTCTTGACATCCACCTTATGTAGGTTCAATCCTTGCAATTGAGCAGATGGTGGAATATCAGGCAATAGATGCAAATATAACGTCATAGTCTATGGCTTCTTTCTGGGAGAAGCCACGAGCGACAAAATGAGCCTTATACTTTTATGCACATCCATCAACTGCATGCATTATATTGTAAAGCCATTTCGAAGTGAAAATTACTTTGTCCTGGGGTCTGGGGACCACATCCCAAACATCATTTTCCATAATGGACTCATATTCCTCCGTCATAGCATCCTTTCGTACTTGATGCTTCATGACATCTCTGAATGATGAAGGCTCATTTTGGATGATCGTGCTCATGATGGTCAGGTATCCCTAATACTTGTTCAACTTCTTACTTTCACAGAAGGTTCCTCTGGGTGCAATGTGTCCTTCAACATCATCAAGTGTCCCCCTAAGCCATGAAGACCTCTTCCTAGAAGAGGAAGGCTCTTGTGGAGCAAGATCAATAGGATCCATAGGTTCTTCCACATCGGGCATCGTCTCATCTTGCTTTTCCTTCGGTTCCCTAGTGTTAGCTTCTTTAGATCCCCTTAAAGTAGGAATATTGTCTACTTTGCTAAGAGCCATATCTTCGTCAAAGGTGACATCATGACTAATCTTGACTTTCCTTTGACCTAGATTATATAGTTCTTAGTATTTTCTCTATAGCCCACAAGGATTCCTTTCTTTCTAGATGCACCCAATTTGTTCCTTTTCTCTTTAGGCACATGAAAATATACAGGGCTTCCAAAAATTCTAAAATGAGATATGCCAGGTTTCTTATTGGTTAAAATTTATTCGGGAGTCTTGGAACCCATTTCTTGATGAGGGCATCAATTTTGTACATATACGGTAGTATTTGTAGCTTCGGCCCATAGAAACTTCGGAAGTCTTTGATCATGGAGCATAGCACAAACAACTTCCATAATTTTACGATTCTTCCTTTCTACCACACCATTCTTCTCAAGAGTATATGGTGTAGTGGTCTCCCTCTTAATGCCAGCCTCTTTGCAAAAGTCATGAAACTGATTGGATTCATATTCAATCAGATTATCAGTCCTTAAGGTCTTGATATTATTTTCGGTTTGATTCTCGATCAAGGCTTTGAAGCGCCGAAACTAGGAGAACACTTCATCCTTCTTTTTCAAGAAGTATATGCACGTCTTGCGAGAATAATCATCTGTAAAAGTGAGGTAATATAAATATCCTCCCAAGGAGTTCACAGGCATCATACCAAATATTTCTAAGTGAACCAACTGCAATATATTGGAGGTCTTGCTTTGGCTTGAGGGGAATGGTCCCCTTTTGAGCTTTCCTTCGACACATCCTGGATATACACCTTCTTGCTCTAATCTGAACTCGGGCATCCCAGTCACCATTTTTCTTACATCGGATAGAGCTTTGTAATGAAGGTGAGCAAACCTATGATGCCATAGTTTGGACCGAAGAGATGTGTCACAAGACATGACACCTAGCGGACTTCCTCTAACTTGATATAATGAATCAAATCAAAACCCAAGAGTAAAAGAATATTTAAATTTATTTTTCATACATGTACCTTTCCATCGCTAAAGGCCACCTTATAGACTTCTTCTTCCATTGTTGAAATGGACACCAGGTTCTTTTTTAGATCAGGTACATATAATACATCTTGTAAGTTGAAGGTATTACCCTGATTCAATTGAAAAGTGACATTTCCTATACCTTTCATGAGATATTTTGAATTATCTCCAAGAACAATTTCTAGGTTAGTTTCCTTCTCTATCAGATTATAGAGAGCTTCTTTGTAACCAGTGAAGTTCCTTGAGGAACCACAATCAATAAGCCAATTTCCCAGCGAGTTTGGGGGAGAAGTAGTAGATAGAGCTGCTCGTAGATAATATTTATCTTGCTTATTGTTAATGGTGTTAGATTCATAGATGGAATTTCTTGCCTTCTTGAATGGTTGTCCTCTTCCTTGATTTCCAACACTTCTTCTACCTCTACCATTTGACCTGCCATTCCTTTGATTCCCTTGAGAGGGATTTTGATCATCATCTCAATGTGAGTCCCTTTTATCAAGGAACTCCCTTGCATAGTGACCTATTTTATTGCAATTGTAACATCATCATTATTGAGAAGAGTAGTCTTGAATATATACCATTCAGATGGTAGTCCTCCAAGAGTTGTGAGTGTCATTTCCCTATTAGGAATTACTTCCCCAATAGATAGGAGATTGTTATTGATCTCGGTGATCTTCAAGGAATATGCTTGCATACTCTCATCTTTTCCCTTCTTAATTTCCTTCAGCTCATTTCTAAGAAAAAAGACTTGATTTACATCATTAACTTTAAATAAATTCAGGAGTCTATCATAGATTTCCTTGGAGGTGTTCAGCTCGGAAACATAGGCCACCAAGCGCTTGTCGATAGAGTCCCGGATGAATTTCCTTTCTTTGAATTCTCCCTTGGTCCATTTGTTCCTAGCAGCAGCGGATGCATTTGATGGAGGCTCAACAATTTTTCCTCTCACATGTTCCAACACTTCCTGTTCTTCTAATGTTAGATCGAGAGATAACTTCCATCCGTGAGTCAGATTTCTCACAGAGTTTGTCTTCAGCAGGGAATTGTGTTGAGGACCACATGATTTCTTTAAGGTAGTCATTCCAACCTTCTATTCGGTGATTTCTCTTGCTCCTACTCTTGCTTTTTCTTCACCTTAGCTCTGATACCATGTTAAATTATGGTATGTTCTATGCTTATAGCAGTTTACTTATTTTTTCTTCTTATTACCCACAAATTAGCAATCACATATAGATTAAGTAAAGTGTAGATAGAACATTAAATGATCAACAGAAAAGAAGCCAAGATAAGAGACACAAGATGTGGTCACTATCCAGGGACAAACCCCAATGCAAGGAAACCCTTTGATCAAATATTCTTTTACCTTCAATAGTTCAATAGAGAGAAATAATACAAAATCTTATTTCTATAATTTTATATCAGCATCAACAAACCCTAGATCAACAAAGTCAAACTTGGTTAAACTAGTTGAAATTGACCTCTAAAATGGTTGGTCAATTTTCGATCAACTTTTCCTCTAATAGTCTAAAGAAAAAACCCTTGAACAACCCCAAAAGTACAGTCAATTTGTAGATTTTTGAAGTCAACTTGCAGCCCAAAACTAGGGCAGTCAACACTAGTCAAACTAGAGGTTAGATCACCTCAGTTTTCTTGTCAAAAATTGTGGCCTACCTAGGAGAGGCAACCACACACAATCCACACTTCTAGAAGGTAAACGTTGGTCAAAGAGATGACCTGTTGCCCTAGCATCCTTCTTTCTAAGTCTTTCTTTCCCTAGGATGTCTTCCTTTCAGCCACACGTGAGAGAGAGAGAGAGGCTCCTTTTATGCGTAGGAGAGAGAGAGAGAAGATGAGTGAATGAATTTCCCAAATGAGGAGGAGGATCCTTGTATTTATATGCAAACAATGAGGGTGAACAAATGTGATTGTTGGGCTTCCGAGCCTACATGATTTTGTTGTCCAACCTTGACAATTTGTCCATAATAAAGAAATTCATATCTCCATAAATACTTATCAAAATCGGATGATATTTATATCAATCCTATACCTCTCGATAATAGGAATCTAGGAAAAATATCAGAAGCCATAAATAAGGTGATCCACGTGGGGTTTGGCCCTAGTTTCCAATTTTAACAAAAAGACTATCAAACTTCAGCTCCTGGCAGCTGGGAAAGAGAAAGAAGTTGCACCTTCTTCTTCTACCTTGAGTTCTGGCCCTCTACAAATTGAGCACCCTAACCCTGATTCTACTATGCAGCCGCCCTCTTGAGGTATACTACGCAAATCCTCATATAATCCCAATGCCCGAGCTGCTCAACAATACAATATTGTTGAGGATTTGTCTTAGGCACCGTCAGCCATGTCGAGGTCCTCCAAAGCTGCCCATCGCAGTGCAAATCTTTGTTGTCAGCTATCAAGGGCATCAATCCCATTGATTCCAATTTGATATGTTTTGATCTAGAGAACCATGTTCAATGGATCCCTCATCAGATTGCCTTTCTTATTTAGGTAATCATCAATGAGAAGACCATCCATCGCACTGTCATCGATGAAGGTGCTTCCACTTGCATCATGTCAACTGCATGTTGGAAGGCTATTGGTTCCCATGCAATGAACCAGTCTTTGAACACTTTGGAAGCTTTCGATGGGCATGATTCGCGACCCTTCGATGTCTTACCTAACCTTGCCATCACCGTGGAAGGCAAGATAGTGCAAGTCGAAGTAGAAATTGATGATGCCAATCTCAGTTATAGTCTTCTACTTAGATGAAGTTGGACTCATGCCATGCATGTTGTGGCCTCCTCTTTGTTTCACATGATTCATTTTCCCCATCAAGGGAAAATTGTCACCATCGATTAGCTATCTTTCTTTGCCTCTTCCTCCTCGGATGGCAATGTTCCATACGTCAAGCACTCTGGTGCTCCCTATGAGAGTGTGGGGGCATGTCTCTTCAAAGATTCTACCTTAATGGGAATTTTTCCACTCCCACCTCCTCATGTTGCCTGTATAACCATGATCTCGATCAAATTTAATCCCTGGGCCATACCTACACCAAATATTCTTGATACTTGGGGCAAGGTTATGTCGCTTAGTCCTGTCGCAGTCAATTATGTGGAAATTGTTTCAGCTTCGAATTATGCATCCTGTGATTCTCATATGTCGAGGACCTCTCTGAATACGTACTCTCAATCCCCTTGGCTTGGCACTTTGGAATCATTTGATCCCTTAGCCAAGACCTTCCTTGCTGATGAAGGTATCATGGAAATCATGTCTCTCGAGGAACCACCGTGGATCAATAGATATCATCTCTCCACATTCCTACCTCGCCCGACAGTCATGTCTACCACTATTGAAGAGTCCTCTTCTCCATTTCGACCACCGATTGTTACTCATGAGGTATGGTCGGAAGGAAATCTAGGTAATATTACCCAAATGATGTCGATTGAAATTTCTATCAAACCCCATATCATTGAACACGTTCACATGGGGGTATCTTGTTCTCTGAATGAGATCAAAACATATACTCGTCTATTTCAGTAATTTTTTGATGTGTTTTCATGGTCTTACGAAAAAATGCCTAACATTGATCCTAGAATTGTGGTGGACAAAATACCACCTTCTTTGCATGCAAAGCCAGTTTGCCAATGGTTGTCCCCAGTGCACCCTAGTAAGGTCGTTGTTATTAAGGGTGAAGTTGAAAAGCTTCTCAAGGCTAGGTTCATCTATCCTATAGCCCTTATAGACTAGGTGTAAAATGTTGTCCCGGTGACTAAAATACAAGGCACGATCCGCGTTTGCATGGATTATCGAGATCTTAATCATGCCTATCCTAAAGAAAACTATTCTACTCCCTTCATTGATCAAATCATTGATGAATGTGCTAGGAGCGAGATCTTTTCCTTTATGGATGGATTTTCTGGTTATAACCAGAATACTGTAGATGCACTAACAAAATCTGTGAGCTCTAAGAAGTTCTCTTGGTGTAGATAAAAAAATGAGCATTGCAGGACTGGATAAATGACTAGGCTCTCCTGTGGCCCCATATGGAAATAAAACAGCAAGTGGGAGAATGTTGGGTTATGTTATATTCTTTCCACGACTAGCCCACGTAGTTAACCGGGGGGTTAGAGGGGGGGCGGAGCCCCCCCTTCGTTTTGCTGATTATGTTGTTGGGGGGTCACAGGGGGTTTGAAGGGTGAAAGTAATCCTAGTCTATGGGGTTCAGGGTAGTGCCCTAGAAAAGTTTGGTTTTGGAACCTATGTTAGGTTGAGCGGACCCACCTATGCTTTTGTGTATTATTTTTGCACATGTTTTTTGACGCAATGGTTTTCAGTCCATGGTGTTGAGGAACAAACTCCCCTAGGGTTTTGGGTCAATATCCCAGTAGAGCAGGGGTTATTTACAATGAAAAACAAGCATTCCACATAGCCATGATAGTAATATAAGAAAAATATGTGAAGGGAAGTGCACCTAGGGGTCCTTTGTTCGAGTAAATCCAGCCAGGGTCCAAACCCTCTCGGAGTTCCTTTCGATCCTTCAACCTACAAAACAATCAATTCAAGCAAGCATAGCAGTATATGAACCAAGCATAATAAAGAAATCAACTTCATAGCATATTGAAAGGTAGTTAGTTATACAATTGAAACAACTATTCATATGCAAATCATAACAACAACATTATAAGCATGCACAAAAATGCACTTTCACTCGCAAAAAGAAACTAAATAAAAAAAAAGTCAAAGAAAGAAAAACCCAAGTTTCAAGAAGTTTTCTTCAAAAGAAAAAACAAAAAATGACTTTTCAAAAGTGCTCCAAATACTATTGAAAACTTTGAGACCAAAGAATAAACAACCAAAACACTTTGCAAGTTACCAAGTCAAAATGTTCGAAAAATCAACAAAATAGGTGTTTCAAGATGCTCTCAACAACCAAAAAGAAGAAAAAAGAGCTTGGTGGCAATGATCAAAAGATCAAGAAAGACAAATCTCAAAATCGTCACTCAATAACTTTCAAAAAGCAAGAAAAGAAAATGGTCACAAGATGCAGTTTTGACACAAAGCAAGAAGATCACAAAGATAAAGTTTGTCACAAAGATTCAAACCAATCATTCTGCCCTGGAAAACTAGAACAACCAAGATTCTCAAAGAGAAATCTCATGTGCTCAAACACAAATGATGACACTTGCAACAAAATAAAACAAGACCACAACTTTTCACAAACGGAGAGAATTTGAAACTGGAAACTTGTTATAAAAATAGAGACTTACAACCAAACTTGATTGCTCAGGAAATCCTCAGCCCAGCAAACAAATTTATTGAACACGAAATATTTGCAAAAATATTTGAAAAATAGGGTATACATGGCTGTGTTAATGCATAGCTGCATGTATACATGATTCAACCCAAAGAAACCTACGTATATGGGGGTTCATATGGAGAAACTTGCGTACATACACTTATGTATCATGACCAAATTGTGTATATAGCAGTTCACAAGAAAAAGAAAAAAAGGGTTCTAAAGAAATTGTTCACACTTAAATTATGAGTTCCAATGGGAACATATAACTCATTCATAGCAAGAAAATCAAAGGTTGAGCCCTTATTGGCTTAAATGAACCAAAACTAGGAACAACAATACTATTTTCCCCAGTGGAGTCACCAATTCTGTTGAGGGACAAAGTCCCCTAGGGTTTTGGTTCAATACCCTAGTAGAGTGGGGGTTATATACAGTGAAAAACAAGCATTCCACACAACCATGATACTAATATAAGCAAACTATGCAAAGTGAGGTGCACTTGAGGGTCCTTTGTTCGAGTAGATTCAGCCAAGGTCCAAACCCTCTTGGACTTCCTTTCAATCCTTCAACCTACAAAATAGTCAATTCAAGGAAGCATAGTAGTATATGGACGAAGCATCATAAATAAATCAACTTCATAGCATACTGAATGGTAGTTATACATACAATTGAAACAACCATTCATATGCAAATCATAACAACAACATCATAAGCATGAAGAATATTGATTTCAAGAACAAGGCAAAAGTTTCTTTATTGCAGATAACTAAAGTAAAGCAAAGAATGGTATCACTTGAATCTTCCTCTTGCAGGCTCCAAGCAGAACCATCCTCCGGATTCATCCAATCCCAAGTCTTCAAAAGGCTCATTCCATGACTCACACAACGATATCTCAACTAGTTAAAAGACATCACAACTCAAGTAAACAAGGGTTTCCTATAATGGGGGAAGTGCTAGAAGCACAAGGATTTTTATACCTGATCAAGGATAATCTCAACAGAGTGATTTTTCTCTCTATTCTCTCCCCCCTTAGGCCTTCCCATTGAATCATTTTTATACTTCTCCCAAAGTAGCTTTTTAGTTGGGAATTCATTGGGAACAGTTGGGCCATGGGCACTAATAGGTAATCAACAGGCAAAACCCGTGATCTCCACCTGAAATTAAGGAGATCTAATCTTTTTAATTGTTTTAAGATATATACATAGGTTGGGTATACATAGACTCGCGTACACATGAATTTAGCTCAGTGAAATGTCACGTACAGGGAGTAAAACATTGTTTTTTAAGTATTTGGACCAGGTTTGGAAGGAGGGGTTGCCCTAGGCCATGAATGCAACGCCACAAACATCAAGAGTGAGATTTGGAGCTATAACACATGGTATGGGACGCGATGGTTTTTTTTCCATGGTATTGGATGCTTCAACATGTATAAATATGTATTATAACATTGAAAGGAATATAACAAAAAATCAAGGTGGTAGTCCCAGTTTTGGGATCCAGGGGAAAATATCTGTGTATATGTGTTTTTATGTGTTATGCTCTCGCATTGTTTATTTTCTGTGTTTTAGAATTCGTATGTAGGTAATTTTTGTACGAGGTTAAAAACTACAGTTGGGACATCCTCCTCTACATCGTTGACCTTCCTGGGTTTGGGCTGTTTATTTTTGCTTTCTATTTGGTCTCTTGAGTTGTGTCACCGATATGTTCAAGAGTTGTCCTTCTGTAATTACACTAACCTCTGAATCTCTGTATCATCCAAGATCATTTTTCATCCTCTCATCTTACATCAATGATACGGGATTCATTATGGCCCTCCTTAGACACAATCGATTCCCGTCGGCTTCAACTCATTATCCGGGAAGTCGACCGAGAGACTCCCCTCTAGTACCTTAGAGCTTGCATGCCCTAATGGAAAGTTCTTCACACTCGACGACAACTTCACATCATTGGCTTTTTATTGAGTGATTTCATGGGTGTTCGACTTCAGTTCCTCTATTCACATTCCGTGAATTATGTTGTTAATACCTTGAGGACAATTGTCATTATTGGTGGCTTCTCTCATGCTTGTTAACAATTTACATCACTGACTAGTAATCAAGCGAATTTCTAGCATGTTCGACATCAACACATCTATTCCCATGCTAGGATCTCTACTTTGATTGAGTCGTGTTGGAGCGCAAGACCCTAGACTCATATCTCAAAAGTCCAGCTTGTGAAGTGGTGTGACATTATTACGATGATATGCATGCATCTATCAGATTGCTGGTTGCGACCAGACCATGATTTATCATATGTGACCCTTCTCATTATTGGATGGTTGCGACCATAGCTTGGTTTCATTATGCTTCTCTTTGAGGGACAGTTGCACCCATACATGAATCCATTTACATGATCATTCTCTAGATGGCTGCATCCATGCCGCGATTCATGTATATCATTTGGCAGAGCTCTTAGTTATGTATATGTATATGTACTTGCTTGTAGGTTTTCTGATAGGAGACAAGTTCCCCACACTGATTTATAAAGAATTTCATCCCTCACTCCAGCTCGGCCTTAGAATTTTATCACCGTCCTGGTACTCCACATTACGTTATCCTGGAGGACCTCTATAGTGAACCCCAAATGATTTTCCTTCATGAAGAAACTCCCATTATGTCCCTCTTCATGAGAATATAAATTCCCTTTCGCACCATTTCCCCTGAAACTTATGTTTTTCCTAGTTTACAAAACTAGTGCTAATGGCCTTTGTCTCCCCTGTGCCGATGTGCAAAGAATAGCACTACTCCTCATGTTGACCAGAGTGGCTGAGCTGTGTTCCAGTCACGTTGATCCTGTTTTCGAATGTTTTTAAAATTAGAGTTGAAGCTTCCAGCTCTAGAAGCTCCATAACGGAAGTCTGGTAAATGGTTTGGCCAAATGGGGTCGAGGATTAAAGTTTGGTCTCCTTTCCCCATTAATGATGGAACTACCTCAAGGGATAAGCCCTTCTCCCATGAGAATAGGATCCATCTCCCATCCATATTTCCTATATAAACCTACCTTCTTCCCAGGTACAAACTAGTCATAGCTTTTGGTTGAATGTCGATGCTATTTTGGTTTGAAGTAGACAAGAAAGCTACTACTAATTGTAGCTATCTGGTTGTGTGAGGGAGAAGTGTGATTTCATTTGGAGTTAAGCCTAAAGGGAAGAGCCTTAAAACTATTGTTGATTAAGGCCATCATGGAATGCTAGCAGAAATGTGTGGGAACCTAGTCTTGTCAAAGAAAGATGAAAACATTAAGATGAATGGTTGTAATCTCTCTTTAATATTAATATATGCAACTACCAATTGATTTCCTACATGTTTTTTAATATTACAGATTCATGGCTTCATGTTTCTTGACTTGGTAAGTAGGTTGAATTGAAATTTTTCTATTAATATGTTTGTTGTCTATTGTTGTTTACTTGTTTCAAGAGCTTGAAGAAGGAAGTGAGAGATAGCTGGAGTGAGCAATCGAGGGCATCATCAAATAGGATAAGCGGACCAAGAGGTAGGCCCTCTTGATTGATTCTAACCTAAGGAGATCTTCCATAGAATGTATCTGTTATGGCTAGACCCATCATCGGGCTAGAGGAATTCATTCGTGTCCGCACTTATAATTTTACTTCACCATAGAGAGAGGGGGGAGAGTGGTGAGAGATGCTGAGAGAGAGAGGTGTTAGCAAATTATATATTACAAAGCAATGAAACACATAAAATATTGCAGAAATATAAACATAGAAAATGCATAAAACAAGAGAGACACAGATATACGTGGTTCGCCCAGTTTGGGCTACGTCCACGGAGAAACAACCATTCCTTCTTTTATTATATTATACAACAAACTAAAGAGATACAACCTACAGTAGATCTGTTGTAACTCCCTCTTCACACTCAATCTTCTCTCTCTTCATCACTCAAAATACAGATATACATAGATGTAATAAAATTCTCTCATATATAGTGAGGGGTTGCCTTCTAGGGAAAAAAACCCTAAATTAAACATAACTTCTACTGTTAGATCATCTGCCTAGTGAACAACCCAGATTGACTAGAAATTACTAGACTTTTACAAGGAAAATTTACATCTATTTTTAGCTTTAGGGGCACTGCCCCCGAACACTTGTTGAGGGACCACTAGCCCTCAGACCCCCAGTCGAGGGGGGGGAATTAGCCCTGTCGCAGCCCGCCCCTACATGGAGGGGTTTAAAATCTTCTTGGGGTATATATCGAGCTGAAACCTTTGAATACAGAAGATAATCAGGCTCCACGCCCAACAATCTCCCACTTGGAGACTGAATATAGCAACTCCACTTGGACCTGGTTGTTTCTCATCTTCTTCATCATACTTGAAGACAAATTGAAATTGAGCAGATTCTCAACTTCTCCCTGGTTACAACTTTTGTTAACATATCTGTAGGATTCTGGCTAGTGTGTATCTTTTCCAGCTTCAATTATCCATCTTCCAACGCTGATCATATGAAATGGTACTTGAGCTATATATGCTTAGTCTTGGAATTAAATGCATAGTTCTTTGGAAGATGTATGGCACTCTGGTTGTCACTGTATAACCTACCCAACTCATGCTTCTTACCCAATTCATCCAGAAATATTTGTAACCAAATCATTTCTTTACTAGCCTTTGTAGCAGCAACATACTCTGCTTCTGTTGTTGAGAGTGCAGCAACACTTTGTAGTTTTGAGACCCAACTAACAGTTGTTCCGCCTACAGTAAACACATACCCTGTTGTGTTCCTCCTGTTATCTCTATCACTTGCCATAATTACATCAACATATCCCTGTAGAGCAATGTTTGAACCACCAAAGCATAATGATTGATTTGTGGTACCTCTCAAATACCTGAGAATCCACTTCACCACCATCCAATGTTCCTTTCCTGGATTGTTGATGTACCTGCTTACAACTCCCACTACCTGTGCAATGTTAGCCCTTATGTAGACCATTGCATACATTAAGCTTCCAATTGTTGATGCATATGGAACTTTAGACATATGAGCCATTTCTTCCTGAGTCTTGGGACACACCTCCTTACTTAAATTGAAATGGCCAGCCAAAGGTATACTAACTGGTTTTTCATTCTGCATATTAAACCTTTTCAACACCTTTTCTATGTACTCACTTTGAGACAATGTTAATTTGTGACTCTTCCTGTCTCTAGTTATTCTCATACCAAGGATTTGTTTTGCAGCACCTAAATCCTTCATTGCAAATGAGTTTGCCAATTTTCTTTTGAGCACATTTATCTCCTACATGTTAGAACCTACAACAAGCATGTCATCTACATAAAATAACAATATAATATAGCTGCCATCATTTTTCCTTTTGAGATAAACACAATGATTAGAGTGACACCTAGTATAACCTTATTCAGACATAAACCTGTCAAATTTTAGATGCCACTGCCTTGGAGCTTGTTTTAAGCCATACAAGCCCTTCTTCAACCTACACACTATTTTCTCCTCCCCTTTTACCTCATTTCCTTGTGGCTGCTGCATATATATCTCTTCCTCCAAATCCCCATTGAGAAAGTTTGTCTTTACATCTAACTGCTCAAGATGCAAATCTTCAACTGCTACTAGATTTAAAATAGTTCTGGTTGAAGTCATTTTAACAACAGGAGAAAATATTTCATCAAAATCAATATCTTTCTTCTGTGCAAACCCCTTCACCACAAGTCTAGCTTTGTACCTCTATTTTCCTCCATCTTCTTCCTTCAACCTGTAAACCCATTTATTCTTCAATGTATTTTTTCCAGCAGGCAACCTGACTAAGTCCCAAGTCTGGTTATGCATTAAGGAGTCCATCTCTTCTTCCATTGCTACCTCCCACTTCTTCCTGCTTTCAACCTGCATTTCTTCTTCATAACATTCGAGTTCAGCGGAATCAGCCAACAATAAATAATATAATGAAGGAGAGTATCGTTCAGGGGGTCTACTTATCCTACTAGATCTTCTAACACCACTTTCAAGTGTTTGGGGTGCCTGTTGCTATTGTTGTGTGTTATGCTCTTAACCTGCAAAAGGATACCCAAATACAAAATATGCAAATAAAGATACCCAGAACGTAGAATAATGAGAGTCAACGGCAAATATTTTATTATTCAAAAAGCAATGTTCACTGGCCTCTTCGAGGGGACAACCTCCAATAGAGCGGAGCTCAATTCAAAAATAAGACATGATGCTCCTCGCAGGGAGTCTCTATCCTTTATATATTACTCATACATGCAATACCATGGATCAATACCATGGGATTTATTAATACCATCTATCTAATACCATGGCCCATTTGCAACTAATTGTGGTCCCTTCATTAATTGCGGGTTAACCACTTACAATTATTAATATGGGGTTTATTGACTGTTTACTATGACGTGATCCCACTACATAAATAAGGGGGTTAGGGTGGGACCCTAACATGCCCTCCCCCTTAAGAATAGCCTTGTCATCAAGGTTGGAGCTGCAGAAACTGCTGAAGAATACCAGATGGTTCCCAAGTTGCATCTTCCGGAGAGGTGTCTTTCCACTTGACAAGGACTTCCCTAATCACACAGCCACATAGGGGTCTTTCTCGTGTATCTAGGACTTGTTTAGGTTGGAGCCAGATTGACCCTTCCTCATCCAATTCAGGGAGACTGTTTTGAATTCTGCAATTGTTCCCAATCACTTTTGTAAGGCATGAGACATGGAAAACTGGATGGATTTTTGCAGTAGGTGGAAAAACTAGCTTGTAGGCTACTTCTCAAATGCACTGAAGTACTTGATATGGTCCGTAGAATTTTGGACATGGTTTCTGACAACCCTTGTCTTTGAGTGATGTTTTCTTATATGGTTGCAACCCCAAAAATACCTGATCCCCTTCTTGAAATTGGTGCTCTGAGCGATGCTGGTCTACCTGTTGCTTCATGCAGTTTTGAGCTTGATGAAGATTCTCTCTAAGATGGCGAGCATGGTTGAACGGTTTTGTAGGAGTTGATCCACTGCATGTACCTTTGAGAATCCCTTGATATAAGAAGTAGGGGAAGAAGGGAGTTGACCATAAACTGCTTCATAGGTAGTCATTTTGGTGGTTTCATGATAGTTGGTGTTATACCACCATTCAGCCAGAGGTAACCACTGTACCCAAAGATGTTTCTTTTCTGAAGTGAAACAACTAAGGTAGGTTTCCAGACATTTGTTGACGGCTTCAGTTTGACCATCCGTTTGTGGATGATAGGAAGTGCTGAGTTTTAGTTGGGTGCCTTGTATCCTAAAGAGTTCCTGCCAAAAATTATTAGTGAAGATCGGGTCACGATCGGACATAATAGAAGTGGGCATGCCATGAAATTTGAAGATCTGATCCATGAAAGATTGAGCGACCAAAGTTGGTGTAAACGGGTGGGGTACGGTGCAGAAATGGGCATAATTCGAAAGTCTATCCACAACCACCATGATGACTGACTTGTTTCCTGACTTTAGAAGACCTATAATGCAATCCATAGAAACCTTTGTCCATATTGATGTCGGGATGGGCAATGGTTGTAATGTGCCTGGTGCTTTGACGGTCTCCCCTTTGTGGCATTGACAGACATCGCATTCTGCTACAAAAGTAAGGATGTCCCTTTTCATGCCTGTCCAAAAAAATGATCTTCTGGTGCGAGAATACGTCTTCTGAAAGCCTAAATGTCCTGCAAGGGGGGATGAGTGCAATTCTGCCAAAATGCGACTTTTGAGGTTGGATGTTGGTGATATTACGACTCTGTCCCTATAACGAAGAATCTCATTCTGCCACGAGTAGCCTTTGGTGGGATTTGGATCTGCTTGCAATTGAGAAATGAGTTGGGAGAGCCCAGAATGTGAAAACCATTCCCTGCGAGCCTCTTCAATCCATTCTGGAATGGGAAGGGAAATTGCTAGTAGGGTACTTTCTTCCTCAAATTGGCGAGTTAATGCATCTGCTACACTATTTTCTTGCCCTTTTTTGTAAACGATCTCATAATCATATCCCAAAATTTTGGCGAGCCATTTATTTTGTTGTTGGGAGGATAGGCATTGCTCCAAAAAATATTTAAGACTATGATGGTCTATGGGGATTTGGAAACGTCGCCCCAGTAAGTAAGGTCGCCAGGTCTCTACTACATGTAAGATGGCCACCATTTCCTTCTCATTGGTAGATTGACCCAGATTCTTCGCACTTAATTGTTGGCTTGTGAAGGCCAAAGGTCGACCTTCCTACATTAATATTGCCCCAATACCTATACCCAAAGCATCACATTCAATGACAAAAGATTTGGTGAAATCCGGTAGTTCTAAGACTAGAGTGGAACACATGGCATTTTTTAGAGCTGTAAATGCCTGCTGTGCATCCTCATTCTAGCAGAATGATTTTTTTTTCAGGAGTTTCATGAGGGGCTTCGCTATGCGACCATAATTGCGGATGAATTTGCGATAATAGCCTGTGAGACCCAAAAAGCCTCTTATGCTCTTCAAGGTCTTAGGTTGAGGCCAATCCTACATTGCCTAGATCTTTTGGGGTCCACCTTGACACCTGCACGCCCCACAATGTGGCCAAAATACTCAACTTCTTCCATGCCAAATGAACACTCGGACATCTTAACAAATAATTGATGCTTGCGGAGCAGTTGCAAGAGTAGATCTACATGCTGAAGATGTGCGGCCCAAGTGCAACTATAGATGAGGATGTCATCAAAGAAGACAAGAACGAATTTCCTAAGATATGGTTTGAGAAGATGGTTCCTAAGGCTCTAAAAAGTAGATGGGGCATTACAAATACCGAATGGCATGACCAAGAACTCATAATGGCCTTCATGAGTTCGGAAAGCAGTCTTTGTAATGTCGACTTCCTTCATGCGAATTTGGTGGTAGCCTGAGCGAAGATCCAGCTTAGTGAAGAATTGTGCCCCATTGAGTTCATCCAGCAAATCATCAACCACCAAGATGGGAAATTCATCTTTGACTGTCTACTTATTGAGGGCCCTGAATTCTGGACACATACGCCATTCCCCATCTTTCTTGACTACCATGACCACCGGTGATGAATAAGGACTAATGTTGGGACTTATTACACCTGCTTCCAAAATTTCCTTGATTATTTTTTCTATTTCATTCTTTTGGGTGAACGGATATCTGTATGGGCGCACATTTGGGGGTTGGGCCCTAGGAACCAAGGTGATGCTATGATCATGTTCCCCTCTCAAGTTTGGAAGCTCATGAGGCTTGTCATAGACACGCAGATGGTTATTTAAAATCTGTTGCATCTCAGGATGAATCAGCAGAGACTTGGTTTCGACTGCCTGGATGGCATTAAATTGAGCTATAACTCCATGATGGCTCTTTTTTAGCAATTTTTCCATCCTATGTGAGCTGATGATAGAGGGGGCTCCCGCCTGGAGTCCACGGAGGGTATGTGTGGAGTTGTTGTGCTTAAAACTCATATATAACTCCTGGAAATCCATTGTGATTGGCCCAAGAGTGCGAAGCCATTCAGCCCCAAGGACAATGTTGCACCCACCCATGTGTATTGCAAACATGTGGGTCTTCAACTGATAATCCCCCATTTGAAGTTTGACATTTTCACAGCGGCCTTCACATTTCATTGTGCCCCCATCCACAATTTGGACTTGGAAGTTAGAAACTGCTCATACAAAACAATGCACTACTTCCACGACTTTTTGATGGCTGAAATTATGTGTACTTCCACTATCAATCAAGACAACTACTGGGCGATGTTTAATAAAATCTCTAATTTTGAGAGTTTGAGGTGAAGAAATCCCTGCCAGAGCATGCAGTGAAATAACTGGTTCGTCAGGGACATTGTCCTTTTGGTTATCCTTTTCTACCGCCTCAAGTTCCTCAAGTGGTGGATCTTCCTCCGATGAGCTGTAATCAGTGGCATCAATTTCAAAAAATTTGGACTCCTTGCATTTGTTACCTAGGGATCATTTTTCATCACAGTAGTAACATAATCCCTGCTTTCTTCTTTCGGCCATTTCTGCAGGTGACACATTTTGAACCTTACGTGTTTGAGTCGTGTTGTGAGCCTGTGTGGGGCGACCCTTGGTGGTGAAATTTGGGTGAGTGGCATGGGCTGCTAACGCACATTCCACGTTACGAGCTACCTTATAAGCCTCAATCCATGTGGGAGGGTGGTGTAGTTGGACGTGGGCTTTTATGGCCTCTTTAAGACCGATGATAAAACATTCCGTGTAGAACGTGTTATCACCAAAATAGGTCTCTGATAGGCTGCTGATCAGACTATCTTAGTGTAACTATTTCAAACCAGGCTTTTAGCTAGGGATTAGCCTCCCTAACCTGAGAGGGCTCTCTCAAAGGATTAATGATATTGATTTATGATAATATAGATGGCTAACTCTATTTTGGGTTTGTGTGTTTGTAGGTTGAAAAGATGAAGGCTTGCTACCATTGGGCTATGGAGTCAACAAGTCAATAAATTCAGTGGAAAGGTTTCTTGACATGAAAGCTGAGGCAAATAGGGTTTTCAAACAAAGATAATTCACTTAAGGAAATAGGTCATCACAATAATTCCATTACTAAAGGAAGTCAGAGCATAGGATTATGAATTCTAAGTAATAGTAATGAAATCTACTGCTGATAGTTCAAAGGTGATTTACTCACAAGATTATGGAAAGACACATTCATCTCATTACTAAAGGAAGTCAGAGCATAAGATTATGAATTCTGAGTAATAGCAATGAGATCTATTGCTTAACACAATCATTCCATCACTAAAAGAAATCAGAGCACATGGTTGTGAATTCTGAACAATAATAGTGCTGGTGGTTCAAATATAAACACAGTCATCTTATTGTTAAAGGAAGTCAGAGCATTAGATATGAATTCTGAGTATTAACAATAAGATCTACTGCAAGTTATCAAAATAACATATAGATCAAGAAAATATTAACTCCATGAGAACTCAGATCTGTTCAAGAAAACCTCTCTGCATTACTGATTATAGTTCATAGCATAAAGCAGCAGCTGAGCCAAATAGTCTCCAACCTTTTGCTAATTCGACCTCATGATCTATATAAAGCATTTACAAATAGGATTCCATCATCCATCAACAAGAGAATTCGAATTTGCCATCAGTGACACCTATTCCAACCATAAAACAAACTATTAAATGCAAATGACACCTAACTAGGAATCCTAGAGACCTAAAACAATTAGGAGTCTAACTCCTCATTATGATCAAAACAACCTTATCTAAACATTTAACACATTATTTGACACCTAAAACTCCATGATGTTGAACTTGATGAAGCCTCCCACGTGGTCACCCAACTGCTGATGACAAACCCTAGAAATTAGGGAACATGTCTCCCTGTTTTTTAGGTTTATATCCTTGAAAATTGCAGAGCCTTTATCTCTTCATCCATGCCATATTTTAGGAAACTGAAAGAGGTTTTTGTAGCTTGGGATGTTAGGAATAAAAGCCTCTTTCAGTTTTCAAAATTAAGTTTTCATCTGCTCAGAAACCCTTCTGGAAATGTACTAGTAAACGCAGAAAACAAAGTTTTTTCTGCTAAAACAGGCTGCTACAGGGGTTTCGTAGCGCGCTGCGAAAACACGGAACTGTTTAAACAGTTTATATTTTCCCTGAGATCTTTACTGCTCTGCCACTTGATTTCAAAAACTCCTTTACTTGCTTCCTTAATCTTTTCAAAGAACTAGAACCATCAGACTGCACATCCAACTTCCGTTTCCTGAAGATCTCTGACCTCGTTTAATGATTGAACATTTTTAGATGCCTCCAAAGATGACATTGAAGTCAGACTTTTCTGATAAATCAGAGATCTATACTTTAGGAAGAAATGAGATACCTTTTATGGACACTCCCTTTCAAAATAAATCCCTTTTGCTTTCAAGGTAGATCCTTAAAAAAAACAAAACTGTCACCTTCAGCAGTTTCGTAGCGCGCTACGAAACTGCTGTGTGAGTCAAAAACACATAGTTCTCTTTTTCTAAAATTGTCTCTCTTGGGATTTCAGTGACTACAGATATAACCTCTGGATATATTGGTAATTCAAGCACTCCAACCTTTGAATTAAATCTTGTGAAATTTGAAGCAAATTCTTTGGTGACTTGCATGTGACCTCCTTGAAGTTTTTTCACAAAATCTCCAACAACCAACTTGTTTGAAAGCTTGTCCAATATAATACACCTGCCTGACCTACGATCCTTCTCTTCTATAAACAAATCCATGGAATTCCTGCAAGATGAAAATTGAAAGAGCTTGCACCATCTTAATCTTGATCATTGCCTCGCTTGAAATGAAAAGGGAAGCTACTTCACTTGGACTTCAAAGAATTCTGATTAAGTGCTTGTCAATTTGCTTCTCATAGATGAAACCAAACATAATCATAACTGAAAATACTTGGATCCCGTTTTGAAATTTGAAAAATGACTTGACCAAGACTGACTTACAACTTTGAAACCATACAAGTTGTCCAAATTGTTTTTTGAAATTTTGGTCAGTGATAACAGTGGCTCCACTTGGGATAGTGTGCCCTTGTGGTACACTAAGAACATGCAGATCCAGTGCCTTATCCATTTGTGACAAACAGAAATTTGCTTGACAAGCATGACTGTAGGAGAAAGAAAGCTACATCTACTGAAAAATGCTCAGTTGACCTTGAGCTTATTTGTATTTACCTACCTACCTACCCTAACAATTTCAACTTCTTACTGCTTAATTAATATGAAATTTCCAATGTAGCCAATCCTTTGTTTTATCTGATATCTGATTTCTTTGACTGCATCGGAATTCAGAGCTAATATGCTGGTATGATGACCGCTTCCACTGAAATTGTCTCAATCTTTATAAGTAAACTGAAGCACTGGAGAGTAAAACTCTTCCATATAATCAGCTATAGGATCCCAGAATACATGATCAGCTTGATTTTTCTTGTAACTTTCTGGCTGTACAAACTGATCTTCAACATCAGTGAACTCTTCCTCAATTGTAAAAGAGAAAGGAAACAACACCCTCTCCTTATGTGCTGCTATAGAAATCTTTTGAAAAGAATGATCATGACCATGAAGACTATATGATTGAATTTGGCCTTCTAAATCTTCAATGTCTTTCTCAATGTCCTTAGCAACTTCATCCAAATATTTCATCTTATCTTCTGACTTGCACTCAAATGATTTTAGATACGAAGACAAGGACAAAGAAAAATTCTCATTTGTATCTCCATTACTATGATCATTATTCCATTGTTTGAAACCTTGAACTGAAAGAGAACTTGCCAACACTTCTGACCTATCTATCCATTCATCCACAACCATACACCAAAAGTCTTCAAATGACTTAATGGATTTGGCAGGAAAACTTTCAATCCATTGTTTGCATTTCCCTTGAAATGAATCATAGAATAACATAATGCAAACATCCTCATGTTTAACTCTAAGAAGCTCAACAAAATGACAAAAATCTAATATATGCTTCAACGTTAAACTTAAGTCTTCTCCATTGAATTTTGGACCATTCCTTAGAAAATATGCATCCTTGGGAAAA
>APFE030895734.1:0-12412 GCA_000404065.3 Pinus taeda | reverse complement strand
CTCTTGGGATTTCAGTGACTACAGATATAACCTCTGGATATATTGGTAATTCAAGCACTCCAACCTTTGAATTAAATCTTGTGAAATTTGAAGCAAATTCTTTGGTGACTTGCATGTGACCTCTTTGAAGTTTTTTCACAAAATCTCCAACAACCAACTTGTTTGAAAGCTTGTCCAATATAATACACCTGCCTGACCTACGATCCTTCTCTTCTATAAACAAATCCATGGAATTCCTGCAAGATGAAAATTGAAAGAGCTTGCACCATCTTAAGCTTGATCATTGCCTCGCTTGAAATGAAAAGGGAAGCTACTTCACTTGGACTTCAAAGAATTCTGATTAAGTGCTTGTCAATTTGCTTCTCATAGATGAACCCAAACATAATCATAACTGAAAATACTTGGATCCCTTTTTGAAATTTGAAAAATGATTTGACCAAGACTAACTTACAACTTTGAAACCATACAAGTTGTCCAAATTGTTTTTTTTGAAATTTTGGTCAGTGATAACAGAACGCATCTGAGAGACCCCTAGTATGGAAGGCTAACGCTTCAAAGACTGTAATATATTCATCCACTGTGCCAATCTATCAGAGCTTAGTAAGACGACCCGAAAAAGAAGATTCCTGGTCAAAGCAGTCTGTAAGAGCTTTTTTGAATTTGTCCCAAGTCAAAAAAGGTGCATTGCAACGTTGATGCCATTCCCACCATTGCCATCTTTCATTGTCCAAGTACATGGTCCCCACCATAAGCTAAGTCTCATTATCTAAGATGTTATTCAGATTGAAATACTACTCCATTTTTGCTATCCATGCCGCCAGGTGAGAACCATCAAATTTATGCATATCCAACTTGGGAGGTCTCGGACAAGATTGTTGTTGTTGGGGGTCCCATAGGTGAGGAGAATGGCTAGAATCACCCTCACTGTGTCCATTGCCAATATACGCCTCCTCATGGGCTTCCTCCTTACCCTTCGGGATTACGCTCGGGATTAATATTGTTAGTCTGTCAAGATGAGTTTGGAGGGATTGCAAGGTTTGTTCAAGTTTGTCCATCCTCTCATTGGCCATAGCTTGAGCTTTAGTTTCTACCATGCACCGACCTGATGATCTTGAAATTTGGGGCCGCCAAAAAATTTTTTTTTCACTGAGAATTGAATGGTACCACCGTGCTCAGCTCGTCGTCCTGATTCTGATGGGCTAGATCAACAATAAGCGCCCCGGGAGATCTCAGACTCGTTTTTTTTTTTGAAAAATCCTAACAGAATTTTACTCCTTCCTTAGGAATACTACAGTCACCGAATCCTAAAAATGTCTATGCTGTCAAAAGTCCTGCGAAAATCATGCTCCGGTATAGGAACCCCACACAACTACTCAGATCAGGTGGATCTGAGAGATCTGAATGGCGGATCAGATAGCTCTGAGCAGCGGAACAGATTGCTATTGTGGATTTGATGGATATAATAGATCGGAATGATGTCTGCTTCTGTTGCACCCCTTTGCGTGAGCGGATCTGGCAGAGATGATGTGTGATACCAAGATAGAAAGGGGAACTATGGTCTTGAGGAGTGCTAGGTGCTATAGATCGCAATATACATAAGGGTCTGACAGTAGTACTTGGCCTAATGTTTCAGGGCTCTAACTAAGGAGGATCAACCGTACCCTTAGCCATACAACCCGACTACCCTATCGTACGGGCGAGTAATCTCTCCGAGTGTTGTTCTCGGTGTACTGTAGCAGCAAGATGGCTGACTGTTTATCTATGGCTAAGTTGCAGAAGAGCTAGGGGGCTTCCAATATACCCAGAAGGTACATGGAAGACAGTACGTATGCGGTTCTGTCTAATGCGCTACTACTCAAAGGGGTACCCACAGGGGTTACAAGGGAGTCCAACAAGCGTGACCACCTCTTGTATTTCCTGCATGAATGCCTCCCCAAATCCGCAGGTTTATGTGCTCAACAACAGATCCTGTGGTTTAAAGATGCCAGAACACATCTCTAGCCAAAAAAACAAATTGCTAAGAAATGGAGATCCCACCGGCCCTGGAAAGTGCTCTGATACCACTTGTTATGCTCTTAACCTGCAAAAAGATACCCAAATACAGAATATGCAAAGAAATATACCCAGAACGTAGAATAATGAGAGTCAACAGCAAATATTTTATTATTCAGAAAGCAATGTTCACTGGCCTCTTCGAGGGGGCAACCTACAATAGAGCAGAGCTCAATTCAAAAATAAGACATGATGCTCCTTGCAGGGAGTCTCTATCCTTTATATAAGACTCATACATGCAATACCATGGATCAATACCATGGGTTTTATTAATACCATCTATCTAATACCATGGCCCATTTGCAACTAACTGTGGTCCCTTCATTAGTTGCGGGTTAACCACTTACAATTATTAATATGGGCTTTATTGACTCTTTACTATCACGTGATCCCACTACATAAATAAGGGGGTTAGGGTGGGAGCCTAACATTGTGGTTGTTGATTATTATTATTTTCAGGCACCTTTACTTTTTCAGTGATTTCATCAAGGACTGTGTATTCCTTGTTTTCTTTCATGTTTCTTTTCCTGCAATTGATTCTTATACAAGACCTTTTCATTGAATATTACCTCTATGATCCTAATGATTTTGTGATTTTCATAATCATATAAGCGATAACCAAAATCATTAACACCATATCCAATGAAGGTACATTTCTTTGTTTTTGCCTCAAGCTTTTTTCTATTTTTTTTATCAATATGGACAAAGGCCTCACAACCAAAAGGCTTTAAAAAAGAGTAGTTTACCTTTTTACCTATCCATGCTTCCTCTAGAACACCACCATCCAAGGAACTTGAAGGCCCTTTGTTTATTAGATAAACAGTAGTATCTACAACATCTTCCAAAAACTGTAAAGATAATCCTGCATGCAATCTCATGCACCTTGCACGCTCCATGATTGTTCTGTTCATCCTTTCTAACACACCATTTTCTTGTGGTGTGCTTGGAACTATCTTCTCTCTGCAAATTCCATGCTCTGAACAGTACCTATCAAACTCATTGCTACAATATTCACCTCCATTGTCTGATCTAAGACACTTAAATTTCATTCCTGTTTCAATCTCAACCAAAGCTTTCCATTTCTTGAAAGTATCAAATACATCAAATTTATTCTTAATACAATAAATCCAAGTTTTTCTAGTTGCGTCATCAATAAAAGTAACATAATAATTAGAGCCACCAAGAGATGATACCTGAGCAGGTCCCCATACATCTGTATGCACAAGCTCTAGTTTTTCGCTCTTCTTTTCTTTCCCAACTCTAAGAAATCTGACTCTCTTCTGTTTTCCATAAATGAAATTCTCACAGAAGTCCAAATCAACATTCTTCAAACCCGGAAACAAATTATTTGAGTGAAGAATTTTCATCGCCTTTTCACTCATGTGTTCGAGCCTATGATGCCATAATGCTGCATCTACTCCTTTGGAAGTTGAAGCATTAAGAGAGTTATAAATACCATTGCATAAACACAATGTACCAACCTTTTCGCCTTTTGCTATTATTAGGGCTCCTTTGGTGACCTTCCAAGCTTTATCTATGAAAGTTGTCACACAACCTTCACCGCCTAACTGCCTTGTTGAAATTATATTTTTCTTTAGATCTGGAACATGCCTTACCTCATTTTGTAGCCATTGGTTTCCATTCTACTATTTTACAAGAACCTTACCCATTCCAACAATTTTACAGGGTTTATCATCACCCAAACAAACTTGTCTAAAATCTCCTTGAACATAGTCATGAAAGTATTTCTTATCAGGTGTGGCATGGAATGAGGCCCCTGAAGCTACAAAAAGGAATCAGTAATATTTTCGAAAGAAAGAATCAAAGAATCTTGTAACACCTCACCTATCACATTTTCTTCATGATTGTTTTCTTCCTGTGAATCTCCTTCTTTTCCCTTCCGAGATCTACAGTCCTTCTTTAGGTGTCCTTTCTTTCCACATTTCCAGCACACTATCGCCAATCTAGACTTGCATCTACCTTTCCTTGATTGACTGCAATATCCTGAGCTCTTTCCTCTTTCCATTTTTCTTCCCCTAGACTCTGCACTCAAAGCATTACTTGATGTCTCACTGAAGCTTTTCGATCACATTTCCTCGCTAAGGATAACACCGACAACATCATCAAACTTAAAGTACTAGATCCAGAAACAGAGCTACTAATGGCCATTACTAAACCATTCCAACTTTCTAGTAATGAGCACAAGAATAACAGAGCTCTAACTTCATCATCAAAGTTTACCCCTACAGAACATAACTGACTTGTAACAATATTAAAATAATTTAAATGGTTTGCAATAGATCCACCTTCCGACATCTTCATATTAAACAACTGTTTCATAATAAATACCTTTTTTTAGGTCGAGGGTTTTTCATATAGTTTCTCCAATGCCTTAATCAAACCCTCTCTCGTTGTTTCCTTCGAAATGCTGAAGGCGACCGATGCTGCGAGGCACAACTATATTGTTCCGAGTGCCTTTCTATCGAGAAGGTTCCATTCTTCATCTGTCATACCCAACGGCATATTTGCCTCTCCACCCAATGGTAGGTATAGATCTTTCTGATACAGATAATCTTCCATCTGCATCTTCCACAATAAGAAGTTTTGGCTGTTAAATTTCTCAACCCTAAACCTACCATCTTCTACCATTCCTCCCACTCGAACAAGGAACCCTTCTTTCCTGCGAGTTTATCAGCCAAATAGACCTTTGGCTCTGATACGAGTTGTTATGAAATTATATATTACGAAGCAATGGAACACATAAAATATTGCAGAAATATAAACACAGAAAATGCATAAAACAAGAGAGACATAGATATATATGGTTCACCCAGTTTGGGCTATGTCCACCCCGAACAGCCAGTCCTTCCTTTCTATTATCCAGCAAAATGAAGAGACACAACCTACAGCAGATCCACTGTAATATCCTCTATTTTCTCTCACAGTCTCACCTCTCTACTTCTCACTCGGAGAATACACATATATTACACAGACTCAATACAATGCCCTCATACAAAGAGAGGGGGTTTCCTTGTAGGGAAAAAAACCCTAAACTAAACATAAGTTCTACCGTTAGATCATCCGCCTAATGAACGACCCAGATTGAGTACAAATTACTATACTTTTACAAGGAAATTTTACATACTTTTTTAGCTTCGGGGGCGCTGCCCTCGAGCTCCCACCAGGGGACTGCTGGCCCCCGAACCCCCTAGCTGTGGGGGATCGCCCCCCCCTCCCGTACCCCCCCGCGTGGAGGGGTGTACAAACTTCCTGGGGTATACATCCAGCTGAAAAAAACACCTCTGAACAATCATGCTCCACACACAACATACACCTAGTTGTGTTTGTTGACAAGCAAGAATATGATTCATTGGTCGATGTCATAGAACAAAGTGAGGTTGAAAATGTGTAGATGGCATGAGTCTGCACCATCGGTAGTGTTACCACTAGTTGGGTGGATTTTGTGGCCTCGACACTAAAAAATGATAAGTAGACAACATGGATCATGGTTCCTACAGATGAGGAAATGAATCATATATGGTGTTGTGTGTCGTTAACATTGGGTGGTGGTAGAATATAAGTTATCGTGGGTTGATAATGAGCGGTAGGAAGTTCTTGTAGTATTGTTGGTTGACACTAAATCCTAATCTATCGAAGTGTTTGTAACATATGACATGTCTTGGTGCTATGAGAGGTATGGGTGCAGATACTCCACACCGGACTAGAATTAACCGAATGGATATTGTGGGTGGCAGTATTTCTCATAGTATAAGATGATCATGCGTGGTTGCTGTCATGAGATGGGACATCCTGGGATGGTAGCCATCTCTGGTTCTTAGTATTGGTGTGATGTGAATTCCTAGTGTGGGTTTGCCTCGATGTTGCTCTCGCTGCATAAAAACGTGGAAGGTATTGACGATTCCTTGTATGATGTGATAGAGAGCAGATGTGACGATAACAACATGTGATTTTATCTTGAATGGAGAGATGGATTTGTGGAATTTGGACCACTAAGTGAAATATGTCACTAAACTTACTCAATTCATGGCATTGATTTACCAAGTGGTTGGGTTTATCACATACGACACATGTGAGGGGTGAGATTTATTTCCACGCAACCTTAGATCATTTTTTCCCGATCTACTTTCATGATAGTGAGGGGAGATGTGGGCCTTGTTGAATTAATGGTGACCATTTCTCCTCAAACATACATAAAATTGACCTAGATGCTTCATTCCTTAGTGGTGTGGTATGATCTGATGGTTCGGTATTTGACCCGACTAAATCAAAATTCTCAGTGATAAATTGTCGCATGAATTCTAGCATAGAAAAAAATTAGTAAAGATGGGGAAAGTGTCACATGTGATGATTTCCTACACAAATTTGGCAAGTGTGACATTTGTGCCTCGGTCTAGCACTTTGAGAAATGTTGGCCTTCCATAATATGTGAGTTGATATATTGTATTTATTTATCTGTCATGGGGGAACATCATTACCGTGAACACAAACAAGGTGACTATTAACATCTCATACATGTAACTTCCTCCCAGCAAGATATTGTAATCCAACTGAGTGTCTAATACTTCGATATCTGTTAGCATAGCTTTTCCAGCCGGTGGTACTGGCATGCCTTGGTATAGGTCACGGGGGATGAAGGGCACCTATCATATGCTCTAATCATGATGTCAGAAGGCTTGAGTTCGGGGTATCCATTTTCTACCAAACAGATTTGGAAATTATACATGTGGATGCCCCTTTGTCGATAGTGCAACGATGGATGGTGATGTTTTGGACTGAGACTGGAATTTGGAGAGCAACGGTTGATGGTAGTCATGGGGTAGATTTATCCAAGTCAAAGGCCATTAGATGAGTATTGAATAGGTCAATTGCACCTAGAGAGGAAACTAAGGCTTTTTGTTGGGTTGGGCATGTTTGCAGGATCTCTAATGCTGACACAGCTGATGGTGATTGCACTAAGTCTTCTACTATGTTGTAGCTATGAGTAGCTTTTGAGTCATGTCCTGCTCACTGTAAAGGTCCTTTTACCATCTTTCACATAGGTTCTATAGGGAGTCGAGGAAAACTCAATGACGATGTAGGTATTATCATGGTTGAGGTGGACAAGTTTGGTTCTGGGGAGATTCATAACTTCTATTTCGTGTTTGCAGGAGAATATCTTCTCTTGTCATGAAAATGTTGTGATTATAATTATTGTAGGGGTTAACTCTACAAGGATGTGGATGGGATGATTGTTCCTGAGCGTTAACCACTCCCTAATGAGTGAAAGGGTCTTGAATTATTACAGTTTCTTGCCCTTGCTGCCCCCTATTTTCCTGTATCCTTTTTAACTCACGGAGTTGAGGAAAATGATGGGTATAATGACCATATTCCCCATAGATGGTACAAGAATTATTAGTTTGTAGACTTGTGTTCTTTTTTTTCCTTTGTGGGTTATTTTTAGCTAGCCCTTGGTTTTGATTCTGGTTAAGGTTGCCCCTTACTGGTGCTTGCGGGGGTTTTGTTGGTTGTTGCCCACTATTCAGGTTGTCCTTTTGGTTTTCTCTTTAGTTTTTTCTTAGGAACATTAGGTGGGTTAGCTGGGTTCTATTACTCCTTCGATTGTTTCTATTGAGTGAGAGAAGGTTGCACTATATTAACTCTTGCGTTATTTTGTGTTGGTGGGTTATTTTGTTGTTGGGTTGGGAAAGGAGAATACTAGTTTCCTTGTCCTTAATTCATATATGGATTTTGGGAAAAGGATATTGCGTCTATATTCCTAGAGGAGTATTGGTTTACTTGTGGGGGAGGATATGGGCCTCCATGTGGGGGTTGATATTGTTTAACCCTACTAACTAGATTTTGCATCGGTGTGGATTGACCGGGGTAGTATCCTGTATGCTATAGTGGTGGTGCATTTTTCATACCATCAAATGCTTGTCCACTTAATGAGTATCCAAGGTATTAGTAGGTGTTGTTGAGTTGGTTTTGGGTTATGGACCCAATTAATCCATCAGTAGCATTGGATGTGCCCGGTGTCTCTTTGTAACTCTACAAGCATGGGGCATTTGAATGCACATGATAGATATATCCAAACTAGGTATATATAAGCTCTAACTATTGAACTTTTCTAATGGCTTATTCCTCATTATGTGGGGATTAATTTTCCACTTCTTTTGAAATTTGCGACGTGAGGGATATCAAAAATCATTTGAGGAGGACTTTGTCTTCAAACTATGCTTTACTGAAGCTATGACATTTCTGCCATTCATGTATGTGATCCGATATGTGGGTAGCTGGTGTTTGTTTGAAGTGGGTGAAGCTTCCAAGCCTGAATCATGATGAGCTGAGAGCTAGAAGAATGTGAGGAAAGCTATAGGTAGGGAGCTAAAGTTTCGATGTGACACATAAAGATGGTTAATCTACCTTTTCGTTGTAGGCCTAGCAAGCTTTCATTGAAATCATAGTAATCGAATAGTATTTTCTATGATACTATTGGATGAAAACCATAGGTGAAAATTCATGACATGGTTTGGTGGGTTTTCTCCCTATTTCCCTTTGAATTTTGGAATGTCCAAAGGGAGCTTGGTGGGGATGGTTGGCCAATTATGGCTATGAGCGATTGGTTCATTCGTTAGCTTACTTAAATATGATAGGTTTAAAGAGTCAAAGAATGGGATTTCTGCTTTATCCTCCATCCTCAAATGATTTTGGATAGCTATATATAAAGGGGTCCTCTATGGGGAAGTGTCAGGAGAAATACCTTGGTGGGTGTCTCATGGACTGTCTAGAGGAGTGTTATATGGGCTCCCCAAAGGGGTAGCATGTGGGGATGCTTGTGGGGTCATGAAGGGTGTGCTTTGATGGGGAAGGGTCCTGAGCAAAGATTCACCAATAAAGGAAGATCCTGTAATGGTGGTAGCATGATGTCCTCTATGCCTAAATGGTGGGAGTCATGGCACACCTCCCGGTAATGGGGGGAGGTTTAAGAAGCATCTAGATCGATGGGGAGTTGTGGGGTCCCCCATGGTGTCAATTAGAGTGTGTGCTATTTTTTGTATAGTGAGGGAAGGAGATGTTTCTTCAAAGAAAATAAATCACATACATAAAACAAAGCAAAAAATAAAAAGATTACTTTCCCTTTAACTTTAGCTTGTGTGATCAATCAAACAAAAAATGGTTTTCATTTGTTTTGCATATGAAAAAAATCCCAAGAAGACGTATTCGTCCTTGGCACTATCAAAGTAATTGGGCCTTGCGGAGATGCCTTCTGATGGGTCCTAGGGAAAATTCCTGAAAGAACTAGTGACACCTTCCAGTAGCTGAAGAATCAACCAAGCTAATCGAAATGAGGCTTAAGTGTTGCCTACACAATCACCTATAGGGAAAGTAAGCCCTAGATTTTGGCAACTAAAGTACCTTCATCCCACATGAGCATTCAAGTTTTTAACTTCATGGTAGTATGTTACCAGTATCGAGCATTAGATGGATCAAGTAGCCCCAAAGAGTACCGCACACACTCGACCTAAGCTGAACCCCCTATGAATAGGGTCTCTTCCATGCTCAGGTATTATTTTTTTTGGGATGATTGAAGGATATTATGCTCCCTAAAAAGTGAATTTCTATGTTTCAAAGATGTAACATGACCATGGCAGCTTATGGGATGCCTTCCCCCAATGGTCCTAAGTTGAACCATAAATTTTTTGGTGGCCCTTGTGGGGAATTTATTTGGTTCAATTTATGGTTTCTTTTAAGGCTATTACTTTTCTTTAGGGTGTGAGATATAAGCTAAAATAAACTAATTATCAAAAGCTATAAAAACTAGATGCCTTCTAATACAAATTTTATAGAAGCTTAGTGTGTGATGTGTAATTGTGTGCAAGTGATGAAGTGAGCATGTAAAGTGTGATAAGATGTGGATATTTAGTGATCCATTCCAATATTACCCTACTTATACTAGATTTCAATTGTTCCTTGCATGAGAATGTAGTGATATGTGGATAATGGGTTGCTTACTCTCTTTCTTATTTCACAATGTGAATTTCAAAACTAGAAGATGGAAATTTGGATGCTTTAAGAAAGTTTTCATATGCAAACCCAGGTTTGTCTAAGAGACACAAGGGAATAAAATATTACTTAATTTCTATAATAACACTTTCTCCTATTCCCATAAAATGAATGAAATGAATGCTTTGGTTAGTAACAAGAATTGTGGATGATGGGCCACTTACTCCTTAACTAATTAGGCTATGTGAGAATTGACAATGAAAGTAGAGATAGTCTAATTACCCAATTAATTATGATTATCAGAGAAATCAATTAATATAAACTGACTAGAAAAAAATTACAAAGGTGAAGGAAATTCACTAAAGACTATCAATCAGCTGAAAAATGGGAAATTACAAGGTACGTTTTGCTTTCTCGAAAACTGTGTAGGTTTCACAATGCACAAATGCGATGACATGTTTTTTAGAGGAAAACCCACAGATTTCATGTCTTTCAGAGAAGAATTTCCTCGATCGACAAGAAACTGTAAATTAACAAGCTTCTCGGCCACCAATAGGTCCATAGGATCTTGCAAAAATTACTAAGAGGTACTGAACACCTTGTAAGTTGACTATGTAGAGAGAAGGTCTTGAAAACATAACATTTAGATTAAAGAAAAGACAATAGTTTCGTCGCTATTTCTGTGATAGTGTTTTTGTGGCAATGGTGTACCAAAAGAAACCTCCTTAGTAATTGTTTATTACCTGCAAAGGAACATAGAGAAAGTTCATGTTGTTAGTGAACAAACTTAGATAAACAAAGCATAGCAAATACTGGAAAAAAAAATGCATACATAAACATGAACTAAAACAAAGAGATAAATACATAAATAAATTCTCAATGGAGAAAAAAAGTCAACAAAATAATGGAAAAAACATCCTTTATTAACTGTTGGTAGTAGAAGTTGAATACAATATATGAATACTAAACACTTGAAGAAAATTCTTTGAGCTATGGTGCTCAAAAATCCTCAGCAGGGAGGTTCTTTTCCTCAATCTCTTTGCAAGATTCTCCTCTCTCTCAAAGAAGTATGAAGGCTCTCTCAATGGTGGACTCTTCTCCTCTCACTAAGATGATGGATTACTTAGAAGCAATATGGCCAACATGCTAGTGCTCTTAATTTATTACACTTCAACAATAAAATATTGGTTTGGTCTGATAGAAATTTAGCCAACATAACATTATCTCATGTTTTGGTTCTCCCATGGCCTGTTTATATAGAATTTTTGAATCCATCTTCCCTCTCTTAGTTCATGAATGACAATCACTCATGAGTAAGACAAGATGATTCCATGGAGGGTTGCATATCTTCAGGAAGACTTGAATTCGACTATCCTCGACTGAGATATTGTCAGGCAATCACCTCCAAGTGTGTGAAGCTGTCCAAAATTCACCGAGTTGCCCATTTTTTCAACCGTGCAATTTTTGAAGAAAACTATACGCAGTGCGTGGCTATCGAAGAAAAAATCGTGAGTCTTCAATTTTAAACTCTATAAACTTTGTAACTTAGAAGAAATTCAATTTTTTTATCATAATTTCTTCAACTAGAAAATCTTCACTTGTTCATTTTGTTGGACGTCTTTTAGCGTCTTATGGATTGTGAAAACATGTCTATGTTTTTCTAGTGTTAACACAGTACATGAAGCCTTTATATATAGCCGCATGTTCCATCATAACTCTTTCCAATGGATCCATGTATACATTCAATTCTAAGTCATGTCTCTACCTATGCCTCGTGAAATAAGCCTTAGCTAAATCATCCCCACTGTTTGAGAACTCATGCACATTTAACATCCTCTAATCTAATGGAGTGCAATTGTGCTTGTCTGTAATCCTACATAATAAAACAATGAAAAACATCGACCACTTATCCAAGAGCATGGTGATTTTCACCTTGGAATTCCATCTGATATATCCACTAGTTCCAATCACCTTAGGTGAAGGCCTCCATATTCTCATATGAAAAATATTTTATTAAAGTGACCATTAATTACCCTGGCGCGCCTATCTTCATAATTTATTAAATCCCATGTTCTAAGGATTCAGGGTATGAAAACACAAGGTTTATTTGGTATTTTGATCATGGAATGAAATTTAGTGTTGGGGCTCCTTGGTCATGAATAATCAAACCTTATTCAAGGGAATATCCTTGATTTTCCAATGAAACCACCACCTGATTGTTTTGTCTTTTGATATGGTAGAAGTCTATGCTTTCAAATTTTTGGATTTGCAAGTTGATTCTAAGCATCAGCAAAGAGAGGTCATTCTATAATATCTCTTTAATTTATTCAATTTGTTGTGTGACAATCATGGATTC
>APFE030895726.1:0-90011 GCA_000404065.3 Pinus taeda | reverse complement strand
TAATTAAACCAAACAGTGAGCTAGTGACTATGAAACCCAGTATCCTTGCTGCTGTATAAAAATAAAACTGAACTTAAAACAATTCAAAAACTGTAAGAAAAGTAAACGAAATCATATTACATCAACTCATATTCTAACCCCTCACCATTCGACTCGCTTTGGCTATAGGAGGTAATCATAAACAAATTGAGTAATCTGATATCTAAATTGCATAAAATGAAACTAAGATGAAACTACGCATTCATACTTCAATCCCTCACTATTCGACTTGCTCTGGCTATAGGAGGTAACTGAAAATGACATGAGTAATCTAATCAATATCTTGCAGAAAAATAAACTAATATCAAACTATGCATTCATGCTTCAATCCCTCACCATTCGACTCGCTCTAGCTATAGGAGGTAACTGAAAATGACATGAGTAATCTAATATCTATCTTGCAGAAAAGTAAATGAACAAAACAAAACTGAAAGAAATAAACAGTGCTAGAATTAGAACTAAGAAAATAAATCAGCAGAAGGACAAGGTAATTCCATCATGTCATTAGTCATTAAAAAGCTATGTGCATTACTAATCTACAATCAACCGGTTGAACACACTTGCATGAATTAAAATTGCATGAATGAAAAATATAATCTATCAAACTTGAAAGCAACCAAATGATATAATGAAATCAAAGCAAAATTTAAAAAATGAAATCTACTATACCTTACATTCTAATATGCTCCATGACATCTACTTCACATCTCCTTCCATGTTGAGAACATCAAAGCTTTATTCAAATTCTTCAAAATTACAAAGTACAACAAAGCTCTCCAAAGCTTTTCAAAGCCATCAAGGAAGAACTACAAACTCCAAGCTAAAGAACTAAAAAGCGAAGCTAAGCTAACAAATGAAGGAAAGAGATCTCCTATTTATACAAAAAGATGAGAAGTCATCTCATTAATGAGAGTCCATGAATCTCTCCCTCTACCTCTAGAGTCCTAATCAAAATGGGAACTGATAAGACACATGTCTTTTTAGAGTTACAATACAAGTAGGAGATGTGACACATATCCTCATGATCCCATGATTCTTTCCACTCAAATTCGAATTTGGCCTTAGAGTGCCACATAAGGGTCTTCTAGAAGCCTCCTTTCAACTTACACATGTCAACAATCTCAACCCATTGGTTAGGTATAAGCTTATGCACATTATTTCCTAATTTTTAACCACAAATTCACTTAAAAGACTTATAATTAATAAAGATTGGAAAAACATACATGTGGCCCAATGATAATGAAAGTGGGATGAATGTGGTGACATAGTAGTAAAATGGAGGTGAATGGAAGTGATATAATGGACATAATAGTGAAAGTGTAATGGAAATGAATGACATTTTCAAGACTCAACAATAAACTCCTAGGGCTAGGTACATTTCCCCTACTAAAGAGTCATGTAAGGTGGGACAAATTCACAACAACTTCATAATATGTTAGCTAGATAAATTTTCTACTATAGAAAGAATAGGGGAAAGAACCTTTCATGGGAGGTCCTCCCATAAGTATCTGATAAGTTTCTTATAAGGAGCCAGAGGGATAGTGGTCTTGGTTTTCTTTTTGTATACAAGTGGACCCTTGTTGGGTTATTGTATCTTTAACCCAACAAAGAGTATGTAACACCATCATATTTTTGAGCTCTTGTGGTAACATTGACATCAAATTATACTACCTTCTTTATAAATTCAACAATGAAGCAAGCTCTTGAATTATTGAGCGAAAGAAGTAGGTGGATGACTATAAAAAGTCTCTTGGGAATAAGTGGAGGGTTATGAAGGTTGACTAGATGAAGATGGATGCTGAGGGAATCGATTACAAATTATTCCAAACTGGGAATTTTAGGGGGAATAAGACGACCCTTTGAAGTGACTATTCTTCTTTTAAGTGCTTCACTCTTTGGTATGTAACACATTCTTCCATAGAATGCTTCAATATCTTATGATAATTCTAATACTTTGTAATGACCCTCGTCATTTTGAAGTGCATAGATATTGTACTTCGATCATTGTATATTTGTATCGATAGTAACCTTAGTTATGACATGTGTAGTTGGTGTGTTGATTTTCCCAATCATTGATAATGTAAGCAGTGTCCTGATGACCTTAAACTTTCATAATCATTGTAAATTATTCCATGATTAAATTACAGTGGTGTAAATATTGGTCACCTTGACAACCTTTATTTATATATTTTGATGTTAACTAATATATTAATGATAAGAATTTAGAAATTGTTTGCATGTCTTGAAAATCATGATGAAGTTGGCTATTCCAACCATGTATGTGTTTCCCCCTCCCTTTTTTATTATTTTTGTCCAAATATTCATGGTATATTGAAGGTTTCATTGTTAAAATAATACCTAACATCCCAAGACCCACAAATCCTTAGAATTGATCAACTAAGGCCTTAAGGTGAATATAATATTTATTCTAATTACATGATTTGGAAGAGAAATAAAAGTAGGAGGGGCAAAGTCTTTCACATATGAATGTATCATAGACTATGGAGCTCCCAGTCATCTAAATACATATCTCAAAATGTTGCTAACTAACATACTTTTGGATTCCCATTCAATTATGAAGCTCGCCCATAATCTAAACCGCTAGACCTTATCCAATTTGTTTTACATTTCCTATCAGTTAGGGAAGGACACTAATTAACCTTGGGCAGTTATTGAATAAACAGATAAGGAGAAGAATCAAGATGGAAAAGGGTGAAGGAGGTAAAAGGAAGAAAAGGGAGAGTGAATGGGGAGAGCAGGGAGGAAGGGAGGGTTTGGAGGAAGGAAAGAAAGAACTAAGAGTGTTATGGTAGCAAAAGATTGAAAGCATAGGCATCATGTCAGTAGACAATAGAAATGATTTCTTAAGGAAATGCTTAACCTCGTATGGGATTGCTCATCAAAATTTTGTGGCATTGGTCAAATATATGTGAATGGAGATCTTTCTCCTAATACAGTAAGGTCAGTTACAAGTTTAACTAATAAACACTTTTTTAAATGATTAGTCCGACCCTATGGGAGTAGTCTCTAACCCATTAATGAAGTATAGAAACCTTAAAATTGTACTCCCTTCCTACTGTGTTGATGTGCAGCACTTGAGAAAATGGTGTTGGATCTATTTTATAGTTTTTAGAAGCCTGAGTAGGGTTCTTTAGTGTATTATGTTAACTAAAGTCTTACCTTGAAATCTCCCATTGACTAGTAAGTACTGGGCCTTTAATGCTCTAAACAAGTTTTCCTTGTTGGAATTTTTAAGACTACAATATACTCTGGAATCCCTGCATTGGGTGGAGTTATTGTAACAATAACCTTAATGTGGAGATACATCTTTGGAGTCCCCAGAATTAGTGAGGGTGGAAGTAGATGAGACCTATGGAACTCGTGAACATTTCCTTAAGCTAGAAGGAAGGGTGGAGGTGGGTTCGGCCTCTTGAATCCATGAGAAAATTTTCTATGCAGAAAGGATGGAGGTCGGCTAAACCTCTAAAACCCCCTAAGTAATTTATCTATGATCGAAGGGAGGAGATTTGTTAGACTTATAGTATCCCCGAGCAAGTTCCTTATGTCAGAAAAGAGGGCAGAGATAGTATTGACCTCTAGAATCCATGATACCACTGACAGCAAGTCATTGGGGCAACCTTCATAGGCTCGAGGGTGGCAGCTCGATAGCAAACTTCCAATGGTTCGGAGGAAATGCATGGAGTATGTTCCAATGTCAAATCCTTTCCTAAGTAAATTGTGGTTACTTCACTAGAATTTATTCTAGGTACATATTTTAAAACACTCAACATATAGCTACTGCAACGTGAGTAAGGACATTGCATTCTCTTGTGGGATAGTTAAAAGTTCTAAAGAAATTAGTATTGCACTCTTTGAGGCATAACATAAATTGCTTCCTACACTATACTCATTTTTATGAAGGTTTTTATTAATAGTTTGTATTAATGTTTTTGTTGTACCTAGTTAAATTGCTCACCAGAAATGAAAGTGAACTCAATTTGATTGTTGCAAGAGTTGATAAACAAGTAGTTCACCCAATTAACCATCTTCCCCTTAATTCATACCTTCACATTCTTGGACTGTGTAACTATGGGACATTTCCTTCCATAATTACCACATACGAAATGGTGGTGTCCAAGTCATTTATTGATGGTATTGAAACCAATATTGATCATCACTTTGAGTTTTTCACATGCTAATGTAGGTAAACTCAGTCTTGTCAACAATGACATTTCAGAGACATTTATATAGTACATGCATGCATATTCTCAACATGGTGGTAAGATGCATTCTTTTGGCACATTGCATAACAGAGAAAAATTAATAGGCATAACAAAATCCAAATTGAAAAACATTTAAACTCATCCTATCAAAATTACTTATAAAAGTTGGACATGAACCACTTCCATAACGATAGAAGTTCACATCAACATAACTACCCTTAACATGCTTTTAATTTAAAATAAAAATTGACACAGCCTTAAAAGAAAACTGAAAGCCCTTGGTTATCATAAATTTGAATTTGGAAGATTTTGTGCTCTTTCCAACTCAGTGTGAATCATAGTGATTTGTAACAATGACTGAGGATTTGGTGTTGGACATTGCGAACAGAATCTGAGTACTGGTCCCATTGTCTGTGGTCATGGTATTGATAGGCATCTTATGCTATTTCGTGTCGAATCTCATGAGAACATCATAGCTTCCCAATCATAAAATTTTCAAGGAAGGGTGAGTAATAAAACCTCTTGATTCATTTTGTTTTTCCAATTTTTTTTTTTTTTTAATATTTCAATTTCAGAAAGCTGAGGGTTTTGGATTTGGTAGAGTGTAGGCAATTGGTTATGAGAGTTGGGCCACGACAGCTTTGATCCCCGATAGGTCCTTTCTTGCACGTAAGACTTAACACAATCATCAGGTATATTTGGCCAATACTTTCTCTCATTTTATCAATTTCCCAATAGCGATATTGTTTTACTCATTACTCTATAGGCTTCGACCCTGAAACCTGCTTCTGCAAAAACATGACATAATTTGAACAAAATATATTTGGACTTTGTGTTATGCTTCTTAACCTGCAAAGCAATACCGAACAGAGAATATGCGAGAAAAATACCCAGAACACAGAATATGCGAAGAAAATATACCCAGAACACAGAATAGCAATGATTTTATTATTCAGAGAAAAATGTTCACAGGCCTCTTCGAGGGGGCAACCTCCAATAGAGCAGAGCTCGATTACAAAACAAGACACGATGCTCCTCGCAGGGAGTCTCTATCCTTTATATATGACTCCTACATGCAATACCACGGGCCAATACAGTGGGTTTTATTAATACCATCTATCTAATACTACCGCCCATTTAACCTTTATTTAATACTACCCATTTGCAACTAACTGTGGTCCCGTCATTAATTGTGGGTTAACCACTTACAAATATTAATATGGGATTTATTGACTCTTGACTATGACGTGATCCCATGACATAAATAAGGGGGTTAGGGTGGGACCCTAACACTATAAAGGGAGAATGCAGGCCAAATGTCCTTGTTTGACTCTTTCAATGTATGGCTCATTCCTCCCTCACTAGCTGTCAGTAGGCTATCTCCTTAGCCATCAATTTATCTGGAACATAGTATGGGAGGATGTGGGGGGAGGTGATGCTGCCAAAAACTCTCATATATATAAATGTCTCCTCCCCGAACCATCTGGTCACTAGGAGGATGTCAAATTCAGCTTCTTGGGAAAATCTGGGGGTGTCCCAATTATACAGCCTCTTGTAACTAGGAAGTTTAACTCCATGGCAAATCTTGAAAAAATTTGGTTGAAAATTGGATTCCCACATGACCTTATGGTACACGTGAATGGGAAGTGGATTATAAACATTCCATTTCCATCCCATGATGGGGAACTTTGAACTAAAACAAATAGCGTCCATAAGATAGATGCTCATAAAAAATGGAGGGTAAACCCTTGAAGAAATGCTTCTTCTCCTTCTATACTCGATAACTGTTTTTGCTAAATTATCTGACAAGATTTGGGCCCAATTCATGATAGTTGCGTTAACGACTACTTATATTAATGACAACCAATCTAGGGAGAACATGGTACTATCAAGTCTACGAAATAGTCGACATAACATAGCCGCAACAAAACTATAGGAGGAATCTCAACCGTCAACTATAACATTTGTTTCCATAATCCCCGGCTGTTCCTCCTCCAGTATGTTGTACATAGTCTCCCATGTAGAGGTTCCTCCCTCTCTGCTGCATGTGGTTTATGTGAATAGGGGAGTTGTCTCTGTCTTCTCAGAGGCTACCACCTTGCCTTTCTTCCCCATTGTTCTCAGCGCTCTGTTCTACAGGTTTTTCCAGAAATGAAGAACAAAAGCTATCGAACACTCGAAGATGAACGTAAAAATGAATAATGAAAATAGCTTGTAAAGGTGGTAAAAGAAGCATTATTTGAACACACGTAACAAGATATTGTATCAAGCTAAATGGCTTTTCACACATAAATGCAATTATTTCCCACTAATTCCCACTAATGATTTGTTATCCCTTAGATTTATTTCTCATAGGTGTTTCCATTGAAAAATGGGATGAAATTTTTTAGGGTAGCGAGCCATTATACTATGATGATAGTGATTGTCCAATTTGTGAAGAAATATCGCAGATTGCAATATCACAAGGTGTGCCTTTTAGCATTCTTACCTCTTGTTGTGTGTCGGTGAGATGCGATAAGCGAGCTATCCATTAGTTGTTTCACATATGGTTAATTACTAGACTCATCCTAGGCAATAGACCTGACGAACTCAAAATATTTTCTTTTAATACTCTATGGTGTGGGTTCAGGCGCGAATCACATATCACAATATTGGCTTATGGTAAGTGCAAAGTGTTTACTTGAATACCCAAAATGCGATGCAATAAAAGCCAAAGCGCCATTGTGATTTTTGAACTCACAAACCTTGCTATATCGTATTTAAGAGAGAACTCTTTATGGGTCATATTATGCGATGTGAGACTTAAGCCTAAAAAGTTTAAGGAATTCCGTTTTTGTTGGATTTTATGATAATTTAGACCATGGAGCCCTTATTTTAAATTCTTCGCTTGATTTTGTAGGTTTTTAGAAATTTCCTTTAGTGGGTTTTTTAGACATGCTATATATGAAAATGTAAGTCTTTAGTAGTTCCCAAAAAGGTCTTGATTGTTATTTTTGATTTATTAAAAAAATAAAAGAAATGAATAAATGCTAAGTTTTGTTTTTTGATGAAAAATTTTAAAAGGTCCCCATTTAGTTAATGTAACATTAACTACTATTATTCACAAATGGGGGGTTTTTGAATACCACAACATGAGTCTCAAATACCTTGGAATGATTGTCCAAGACTTTTTGGAGATTTGGAGAAAGAGACGATTTCGACGTTTGAATCTCTGGTGAGCATAATTGTGCAATTACACTTCGTTTTTATTTCTTTAGAAGTTTTTTAATGTCATTAGGATTGATTATATTTCTTGGTTTCCTTGCGATACTCCTTAATTCAACTTCCTTTCCATAAAAGAAAAGTCAATAAAAAGTTCTTGAAAATTAAAAGTTGTCGTCCCCAAAGATTGTAACCTTTGGACTCTCAGTACAACATCAACACCACCCATTGGAATGGAAATCATTAGACTATTCAATAAATATTCCCCCTATTTAGCTTAATATTATGACACTTTTTAGAGCAATTTATAGTTATTCCATTTGCAACCATCACTTGCCACTCTGGTGTTGGATATAGGAAGAAATTCAATTCCTTTCAGAAGAAATTCAATTCCTTGGCTATCTTACAATGAATAAAATTATGGGTACTACCTGAATCAATCAACACTATTACCTTTTTCTTCTTAATATATCCTTCTATCTTGAGAGTTTGAGTAGTTTTTATTCCTACCAATATATTACAAGATATGGTACGATTCATTTCTTATTTATCTAGGGTTGGTTCCTAGTGTATATCTTCCTCTTTTGATGTTTCTTGTTCCTTTTCTTCCTCCTCTTCACAAACTATGTAAAATAATTTCTTTTTGGCACATTTGTGTCCTTTAGTTTATTTTCTATCACAACTATAACAAAGAACTTTTTCTCTTTTTTATTCCAATTGTTGTGGTGTCAACCTTGTAATTTATGGAACACTATAAGAAGCAACACTTCCATCTTTATAGTTGTGAGTCGTAGACTTCCTTGTTACCATAATTTTTCTTTCAACTTTTCTTGCCACCCTAAATGCCTTCTCCAATGAATCAAGATCCCAAAGGTGAACCTCATTTTTCATGTTATCCTTTAAATTCCCTATGAAGAAATCAATTCTATGCTCCTATGGAATATCAGTTACCCTGATATTCAATTTTTGGAAGTCCTCAATGTGCTCCGCCATTGAACCCTTTTGTTTGAGATTTATCAATTGGTTAAAGAAGGTGTTGTTCTTTGTATCCTCATAATGTGCTATCGTTTCCTTTGTAAAAATTCACCAAGTGACAAGTGGTTTATGATAACAAATCCATATACACCTTACAAACAGATTGGGTTCTAAAAATAAATATGCAATGCGTACCTTTTGTGTGTGTTGCATATCATGAAGATCAAAATATTTCTCCATCTATAGTATCCATGTTATTAGATCCTTGCCATCAGAATTCCTCATATCTATATTTGGAATTTGGTGGGTCTTAAACCCAACATTGGAGTCTCTAAAGTCATAATTCATATTCCTTTTGTCCTCATCATGATTTTCATGGATTATCTTGTCACCACTGTGAAGCTTTTCTTGTAGCAGCTTTGTCAAACCTTCCATGACTTCTTTTGAACCTTCCATATCCACTTTTAAACCATCCATCTTAACATTCATCACTCCCAATTCATTTTTGGATGCTCTTTGGGAGAGTGAAATTTGTTGCACTTGGTCCTATAACTTTGATATATCATGTTTCATTTCTTCCTCTTCTTCATGTGTCATATTAGAGATTTCGGGTTTCTTATTAGGTTTGTCCACTTTTTTGTTTAGAGGCATATTTGAATGAAATAATGATATATATGTTTCACTATTCCCCTTGAATCACTTTAAAATGATTCTTCAAACAAAATTTATGAAAATTAAAAAACATATATACACACCATTTTCCTCATTTTTTGGTGCTAGATATTGAAACTATTGTATCTCTATAGTTTCGGATCTCCAATATCTGAAATTTTGCCATGTGATATCCCTCTAAGTCTTCTTTTCAATGCCACAAGTTAGACCAAAATTAGATTCTTCAAGGTAAATGTATGCCCAATCTTCCACAGTGACCTGATTATGCATTGGTTCAGTAGAACAAACTTGTACGAAGTGCCATGTGTCATTGTTTCGACCTTCAACCCTATTTGAGATTGAATTTTGGAGCCTACAAAAAACCTAACTTTTTCAGACCATATATCAGAAAATATGGTAAACCAAGATCTATTTGAAGCAGTGAAACCCTAGAATCCAAAGCTCTAATACCAAATGTTATGCAACCATCTCACAAAATAGAAGAAAAGATAAATTAATGACTTAAGAAATAACCTCTTCAAGGGAAAAACCTCCATTACATCACATGAATGAATAATTATTGGATCATACAAACGAAAATACCTCCTTTCTATATGTAGGAGTCTAAGGGGTAATAATATAATCAAAGTATACATAACAATAATAATGTAAGGGCACAACAATAATAATAGTGGGATTCTATGGGGCACAACAATAAAAATATGGGGGCTACAATAACAATAACAATAAATGGACTACACTATTATCATAGGGACCTAAGAATAAATTTGGCATGAAAGTCATAAAAAGTTGACGTGGAAGGCTAGGTAGAGAATACATGGCATGATGTGGCATTGGTGTGGCCAACATTCAGTTGAGAATAAGCATGACACACTCGGAGCTAACATGGTAGGTTTTTAGAATGACATGTGGAATAAAGATGATATGATAGATGCTGAGATGAAATACATTAGCAGAGGTCATGGGTGCTAACTAGGATCCATGTGGACTAATAAGAGGACACCACTTGGTAGCCTTTGAAAGGCTAAGAACCTTCCAGGAAAAGATAATTCAATGTACCGATGTTGGTAGGGATTGAATGTCTAAATTCATAGGGGCACTTCAACGATTTACCAACAAACCATGGCAGGGCATTTGTGATAGGGATCAAGGATATTGTTTAAAATTTGTTATTTATGTATGGATTAAAAAATAGGTGTGTCTATGACCTTGACCATGATACATGTCCCTCTAAAATTACAATCATATAACTAGCACCAATGAACTGTTACATCCCAAAAAACTATGAAAACCAATTCCAAATAGTATACCAACAACCTGTTGCAATGTCAAATTAAGTGTTGACCACAACTGTATGTTTTAATATGAAAAATATTATCAATCCCACAAGGTAAAACTAGTTAACCAATAAGCCCACTCACTATAATTTGAATGGACCATATATGTTTTGTTATGATATATTATATCATTGAACAACAATGTAGTTGGATGTTGAAAAATGCAGCAAGAAATTCTCAGTTTGATTTTGCCTTGAATAAATTGAGAAAATTCAAATTTCAACATCAAAAAACACCTTGGATTCAGTTAACTTGTGTTACATTACTTGTGTCGCCTACTTTACTTATTAAATTCGAGTTAGAGGACTTAGATTTTGGCATTGGGAATGGGATCCCCCAAGGACAGTTTTTGGGCTAAAAGCCAATGTTTTGGGTCAAATTTTGTAATAAAGTTGTAAAGTCTCTGCATTTTTTTATCACGGAGTGCGAAGGTGTCATGAGTCATCAAGGGTTGTCCGCCTTTATTTTGTAAAGTAAATTCAGTTGTAAAGATCTACCCATGGTCCACAGACCATGGGATTGTATAAAAAGAGCTAAGTAAGTAAGCTCTAAGTAGTCATCAATAAGTTTTAGTAAGTATGAAGTCTTGAGCGATAAGGAGAAAAGCATAAGTTTTAGGTTGTAGCGTATGTAGAGGCTCTACAGTTGAGTGTGCATAGGCCTACCGTAGAAGTCCACCGCTGAGTGCATGGACTCCTGCAATTGTGTGTGCAGGGCGGATAGAGTCTCTAATCATCTCAAGATATCAATAAAGAGAAGCATTCTACAAATTTGCTATCTTTTTTTCCCGTTAATGCATCTTGTCATGTTGTGTTTGAATTTCATTTATAATGCTTATGTGATGTGCGAATGTATGTAATTACATTGGTTAATTGAACGCAAGTAAGAACGTCAGTTTACATGGTGGTAGTTGTGATTATTTAATAAGATAAGTAAGACACTGAAGCTAGTTTGGGAATATGCATGATACGCTGCCCTAGCAATGCGAAAGTACCTTAACCACAGGTTAGGGTTGTGCAGAGGTCAATCATACCCCTTCACGGAGGTACTAAAGGGCAGAATAAAGCGCTAGATAGATAGAGCCCTAGAACTTAATGACCTATGCGAAAGTAGGAAAAAAAGGAATCAATTGACATCACAACCATCTTAGGGTGAGGAAACTTGGTTCCAGAATCCCCCCCTACTGCTTCGGGTGAGACTTCAATCCGTGCTCCATGGGCTGATGCCGAAAGGGCCAGTAGAGTAGGGATTTCTTTGGCTAACTAATGTTGAACCTGGGTCAAGACCCATCAAACCAACAAATGGTTTCGTTGTTGGGACTGGAATCTGCATAAGGTATGTGTGATGTCGTATCACTGGAATCCAACTAAGAAAGAGATCGAAGATAGGTTGGATATGAAGATCCATGAATTTGTAGCGCAGGAGAACAAAAACCCATGACTGACAAAGGAACAATTGATGGATAGGTACCTATATATAGAGATGCACGAGATCTTTTTATATTCTTTTCTGGTTGAGCTATACGAGTGGATCATGAAGATAGCAGATAGCCAAGGACGGTGGAGACTTGATGGTCCTATTATTTGGACCCCATAGTTAGTTTAGAGACTGGAAGCCTCTGAGGATAATATCTCCCACGCTGTTATTCATTGGCTCGATCACATCATAGGAGGATTTGTGACTGAATTTGCAGTCGATACCTCTGTCAACTACAACGAGGTGGAGTGAAGTTTTTTCAAAGGTCCATGGGGTAAGTAGTTAAAGTCTTTGAATACATGGATTAAGATGTTATTGTGAAAAAAATGGGTTATGCAGCTGCATTGATGTTCGGAGATATGCAAAGAAAAAAAACTTACAGGAACGAAGGAAGAAAGGGCCTCGAATATAGTCCATTGATTTCACCTCCATTGGGTGATGAAGAGGGAGTAGCACAAGCTTCTCCACGAAGTGATATTTAGTTAATAAGACCAGGATTCCTGTGACTACAACCTCCACCCACACCACCTCCAACTACACCACCATCACCTACAACTTCACCCATACCACCACCACCTCCACCACAGTTCAGCATGGAAAATTCAGTGAAGCCGCCTTTGTTTAAAGGCTTGGGAAATGAGGACCTGAACTAATTCTGCTTCATCATAAAAGATGTATGGGAAGTTCAGGGTGTTACAGATGATCACATGAAGAAGGAAACATTGGTTAGGGCATTGTAGGATTATGTTCTAACCTGGTACATTAAATACTCTAACGATAACCCAACCACTGGAGTGGCAGACATCTAGATTGCGCTAAATAAAGAATTCAGTAGGCCTAAATCTGAGGCACAGTCGATAGTGCGGTTCAAAGAAATCACGATGAAACCAGGCGAGAGGCCTTGGGAATTAGATCAGAGATTGAAGTGTAAAATCCGTGAAGCTAATATGAACTTAACAGATGGACAACACCATGAAAGGTTCGTGGCTTCGCTCCTACCACACCTAAGGGTTGCACTGGCACAATAGAAGATAATGACTCAGGTAGAGACCTTGGAGATTGTGATAAGACTACATGAAACACTGATGCATGATCCAAATTTGGGGGTTTAGTAGATCCATGTGTAGTTGCAAAATATTTGCCTTGAAATGCAAAGTTTTAATCAGGACAGAACAGTTTGACCAGAGGTGAAGAGGTATACTTCCTGAAATGCAAGGGATAGGGGCATGATAAATATCTTTGTCTGGTCTTCACGAACTACATTGCAGGAGGGGGATTGATGCCTTTGAGGCCAAAAGCTCAAGCATGACCAAGTGTGAGGCTTGCGTTGGTGCACTATATGTCAGATAGCAGGATAGCATTGATAGATAACTGTCATTTGCTGCAGAAATTTGTACAAACACCACAACAACTATTCTGCAACTTCTGCAGGTCGGTAGGGCATGATGAGTGCAACTACAAAAGTTATGAATTGATGATGGATAGAACACCCACCTATAGGGTTCAGGTAAAAATGTGCCCCCCTTGGCCAGAGCATGTAGATGACGCGAATAGGATTTTGGGGGCGTTGACAAGGCCAAGGCGGAGGAGGACCTAGAAGAGGTCGAGCACGACTAATCTACTACAATTGCAAAGGACCAAGACACTATCCCCGTGATTGCACTAACCTAACGCATCTGTTGCACAAGTATTTTACTCTACTTGATCATGAGACAGAAGACATTCCTACGTTGATAGCAAGGATACGTGACAAAGGGGTGCTACCACCTCAGTCGACTCAGAACCTGCATATGATGAGGTTTGAGCCTTGTGAAGAGGATCCGAATGTGAATATAGTGCTCCGAACTGGAATTGCAATAGGGGATGATAAGGGGAAATAGCCTGAAGACATCGCATGGGTTCAAAAATCTCCAGTGAATGAGGCTGAATTTGATTTGGAGCGTGCACATGAAACGTTCATGGAAGCAAAGAAGAGATTTGTTGAGGCCTCCATCTCTAGGAGCAAGGATAATTTGGATCAGGAAATGGACCCTTCTATGCTTACAACCTTCATAGAGACCTACATGAAGTTGTTATGCGATAACAAAGTTGTGAAGGGGTTATAGGAGCTTATAAATAGATGTGTTGGAAACACTCCAGGTGAATCGCACTTCCTACGAAAGATTGGTAAGCATAAAACAAGGACAGGACGAGAGATGAGACTGACCACGTAGATAGGAGAGTATGAAATGGATCAGGTCATTTTAGACCTAGGGTCAGACACGAATGTCCTATCGAAGTAGACTTGGGAATGGATGGGCAGACCCACGCTGCAATGGTCTCTGGTTCAATTAAGGATGGAAAATCAACAGAAGATCATCCCCATGTGATGGCTACAAGGGGTGACCGTAGATATTGAACGCGCAAGCATGCTAGCTGAATTTGAGGTAATAGAAATTATTGATGATAGCAACCCCCACCCTCCACTCCTTGGCATTGATTGGGCTACTGATATGAACAGGGTAATCAACCTAAAGAAGTGAAGGATGATCTTTCAAAATAAATTGCTCCATGTAATAGTACCCCTATATCCTGCTAAAGGATCGCGCTATACTGAACTAGTCCATGATTATGAGAGCGATGCAGATTTGGATTGTATCTATAAGATAACAATGTGAGACCAATATTAGGTGAATCAGACAATGAATGGACGGATTACATGGGATAATGAGATTTCCTTCACCTTGAACTCTAATGGAGAACTAGAGCACTAGTAGAATCAGTTACATGAAGTAACCACATTGAGCTATAACATGGTGACCCAGTCGCTACAATGTGTGTCGTCAGAGGTAAGAAATCTGCCCACTTATGATGGCTTGAATGTTGTAGATATATTCTTGGGCACATTTGAGAGGGAGGTACCATAGAAGTAGTGCTTCCAGGCTTTGGACTAGGCACTACACACTATGCCCACAAGGTAGTGGGGTACGCACAAGGGTAGTTTTTATGATTGGTGCGATTGTAGAAGGATGATGAGAACACACTTTGGGAAGCTAAAGGTACGAATGATAGACAAATATGATGGGCAGGATGATCCATGGGCTCAGGCTTATGGATAGAAGCCCCAACCTAAATGGGTGCACTTATTTTGTCACACCCTGGATGCCTTCCCAATGAACTGGTACTTAGAAATAGATCTCTGCCATCATACAGGTGAATGGGATACTCTAAGTGAGGGATTCATAATGAAATTTATCTTTGAAGACGGGTTTGAATATATTGATGAGGCACTACAAGAAGTGAAAGCAACAATATTTAGGATACTGTAGGATACTTTGGACCTGATTCAACTTGATTGGACTACTCAGCTGAGTCACACACTAGAATGCTATAACATAACCACTGAAGAAGAAGATGAGGATCTGCAAAAGATTAACATCCTTGAAATAGAAGGTCATCGCTATGTTGAAGGACCACAGATTGAGAATTGTGATATAATCGCACCACCAAAAAAAGAAGAAGGTAAATATTGGTAAGAAGGCAAAACCCAAATTTGCGAAGATGGGAGATTATTAGGATGACACCACAGTGGATAAGGTCATTGAATTTCTCTGTGAATACCAAGATTTATTCCCTACCAAGTCTACAGATCTAAAAGGGATAATCAGTGACCTAGGTGTTATGAAGATCATGTTGAAGCCCAACATGAAGCTGGTTAAGCGAAGACCTTATTGTCTCAATTCGAAGTATAAGGAGAAGATCCACTTAGAGCTAGACAAGATGCTTGTGGTAGTCATCATTGAGCTCGTAGAAGAATCTGATTAGGTAAGCCCAATGGTGGTACAGGAGAAGAAGTAGAAGGATGAAATAAGGTTATACATAGATCTTCGGAAGTTTAATGATGCTTGTGTACATGATCCTTTCTTGATTCCATTCACTGATGAAGTGTTGGACAATGTAGGTGGCCAGGAAGCATATTCCTTCACTGGCGGGTTCTCTGGGTACCATCAGATCAAAATTGCGCTAGAGAATAGGAGCAAGATGACCTTTGCGACTGAGTGGGGGTGTTTTTAGTACACTGTAATGCCTTTTGGATTGAAGAATGCACCTGTGATTTTTTCACGCGTAGTTGTTGCAGCGTTCAAAGAGTTTAGTTATAAGTTCCTGGAAGTATACTTTGATGACTGGACTATTTTTGGGTTGGTGAAACGTTGTTAGGAAACCAGCTCACAAAAATATAGAAAAATAGATCAAGACCTTAGAATTCAGCCTCTTCGAGGGGGGAACCTCCTTTACATTACACAAATGAACAATTCTTGGATGATACAAATGACAAAACATCCTTTCTATATATAGGAGTCTAAGGGGTCACAATATAACCAAGCTGACCTAACAATAATAATATAAAGGCACAAAATAACAATAGTGGGTTTCTATGGAGCACAATTATAACAATATGGGGACAATAGGGGCACAACAATAACAATAAGGGATACAATGACAATAGTAATGGGGGAATCACTAGTATTATAGGGACCTAACATGCCCCTCTCCTTCAAAAAATTATTGTCCTCAATGCTTGAGTAGTTTTGGGTGCTTCTATATAAAACTCTCATCCTCCAATGTGGAATATTCAATGGGTAAGTTCTTCCACTTTATGAGATACTCTGAAATTGATTGATTTCGTAGCCATTGAGTTCTTGTTTCTTTGACTGCTTCAGGTTCTAATATGATTTTTCCTTCCCCATCAAGTTCTGGTGATATTGTTTGAACTGGAATCTTGTCACCTGTAACTTTCTTTAAGCATGAAACATGGAAAACCGAGTGCACTCAAGAAGCCGCGGGAAGTTCCAATTTATATGCCATAGTACATATCTTTTGCAACACCTTGTATGGACCATAATACTTTGGCAATAATTTATTATCCTTCTTAGCTTTCTTGAGGGACATTTGTTTATATGGTTGTAGCCATGGGAATACCCAATCACCTACATCAAAACTTCTTTCGCTGCAATGTTGATCTACCTATTGTTTCATTCTATTCTGCGCCAAGGTAAGATTATCCTTTAAGAGTTAGAGAACTTGTTGTTCATGCTCGATGTGATCTTCCACTGCTTGAACCTTAGAACTTTCTCTTAAATATGATGTGATGGATGGTGGATGATATCCATAAAATTCCATAAATGTGGTCATTTTTGTTGCAATATAGAAGGAAGTGTTATACCACCATTCAACTAGAGGCATCCAGTTGACCCATTGTGTTTGTTTATCAGATACAAAGCAATGAAGATATCCTTCCAAGCATTTGTTTACTATCTCAGTTTTCCCATCAGATTTAGGATGATAAGATGAGCTATGAGCTAACTGAGTACCAAGATAAGAAAATAATTATGTCCAAAAATTTCCAGTGAAAATGGGATCTCTATCACTTACAATAATCTTTCGGTTTCCATGTAGCTTTTGATTTGTTTCCATAAATGTAGTATAAACTATACTCACTTTAAATGGATGAGATAATGCACAAAAGTGTGCATACTTGGTAAGTCTATCATGTACCACCATGATAACACTTTTTCCTTTAGACTTGGGTAAACCTGTGATAAAATCCATTGAAACCTCCTCCCAACATTGGCTTGGAATGGATAAGGGTTATAATAGTCTTGGGGTCTTAATTGTTTCAACTTTATTTTGTTAGCAAACCAAACACTCCGCCACAAACTTTTAAATATCCAATTTAAGGCCATCCCAAAAAAAATCCTTCTTAACCCTATGGTAGGTTTTTAGAAATCCTGAGTGCCCTACTAAGGGAGAGGTGTGTAATTCCCTAAGAATATTTTGTTTGAGTTGGGAATTCTTACATAGGTATAGCTAATCCTTGTACCATAACAAATCATTTTTCCAGATAAATGTATCAGATTTATTGGGATCTTGTTGTATCTTTTGAATGAGTGCCCACATTTCCTCGTCATTCTTCCATTCGTCCCTTGCTTCGTTTATCCAATCTGTATGGATAATAGAAATGGTGCAAAGAAATGCTTCCACATCCTCATCTTTTTTTGAGAGTGCATCTGCCACAACATTTTGCTTCCCTTTTTCTAGATCATTTCAAATTCATATCCCAACATCTTTGTGACCCATTTTTGCTACTCTTTTGAAGATAATCTTTGTTCCAAAAATTATTTAAGACTATCATGATCTGTTTTTACCTGGAAGTGTTTTCCCATTAGGTAGGGTCACCATTTATTAAGTGCATGTAGTATTGCCAGCATTTCCTTCTCATAAATAGATTTTTGTAAATATTTTCCTATGATTGGACGACTTTAAAAAGAAATGGGTCTTTGTTCTTGAATTAAAATAACACCAATTCCATTTCCTGAGGCATCACATTCCACAATAAAGGCTTTTGTGAAGTTCGGTGTAGCAAAGACTGATTCTTGGCACATTACCTCTTTAAGATGTTCAAAGGCCTTCATTGCTTTTGGAGTCCATGAGAATGCATCTTTCTTCAATAATGATGTTAGAGGTGTTGTTATTCTCCCATAATTCTTAAAAAACTTTCAATAATACCCTGTCAACTTGAGAAATCCTCATAGATGCTTTATGGAAGTGGGGATTTTCCATTCCTTAATGGTTTTAATTTTGCTAGGGTTTACCTTAACACCTTCATGAGATACAATATGACCCATATATTCCACGTCTTGTACTCCAAAGAAACATTTGGACATTTTTGCATATAATTTTTTCTCCTCCAATAATTTGAGCACCATGTTAACATGTTGGACATGATCCTTCCAAGACTTGATGTAGATTAGTATATCATCAAAAAATACTAACACAAATTTTCTAAGGAAGGGTTTGAAAATGGAATTCATCAAACCTTGAAATGTAGAAGGTGCATTAGTAAGGCCAATAGTCATGACCAAAAATTCATAATGACCCTCATGAGTTCTAAATTTTGTTTTTGGAATGTCTTCAGTCTTCATCCTAATTTGATGGTATCTTGAATGACGATCCAACTTGGTGAAGTAAATTGACCATGCAATTCATCCAATAATTCATCAATGATAGGAATGGGAAATTTATCTTTAATAGTGAGCTTGTTGAGATCCCTATAATTTGGACACATGCACCATGATCCATCCTTCTTATGAACCAATACTACTGGAGCAGAGAAAGAACTTTGACTAGGTTGAATTATACTAGCCTCTAGCATTTCTGCAACCATACGTTCAATTTCACTATTTTGGACATAGGGATATCTGTAAGGCCTGATATTTGGAGGAATACTTCCTAGAATCAAATTGATATCATGATCATGATCACAAATAGGTGGGAGGCCTTTGCGAGTCTCAAATACCTTAGAATGATTGTCCAAGGCTTTTTGGAGATCTAGAGAAATGGATGATTTCGATGTGGGAACCTCTAGTGAACATAATTGTGCAATTATGCCTCATTATTCTTTCTTTAGAAGCTTTGTCATTCCATTAGAGTTGATTATCTTTCCTGATTTCCCTACTATACCCCTTAATTAAATTTCCTTTGCTTCTGAATATAATTTCATGAAAATTTCTTGAAAATTAAAAGCTATTGTACCCGAGGATTGTAGCCATTGGACTCCTAGTACAACATCAACACCACGCATTAGAATGGAAAGCAGTGGGCTATTCAATGCATATTCTCCCATGGATAGATTGATATTATGGCACTTTCCTGAGAAATTTATGGTTCCCCCACTTGAAACCATCATTTGACACTCTGGTGCTAGATATAGGAAGCAATTCAATTCTTTGGCTATCTTATAATGAATAAAATTATGGGTACTTCCCGAATCAATCAACACTATTACCCTTTTCTTCTTGATATGCCCTTCTATCTTGATAGTTTGAGGAGTGGTAATTCTAGCCAATGCATTTCAAGATATGGTCGGATTTATTTCTTCATTTTTTAGGGTTTGTTCTTGGAGTATATCTTCTTCTTTTGATGTTTCTTGTTCCTTTTCTTTCTCCTCTTCACAATCTATGTAAAATAATTTCTTCTCTGCACACTTATGACCTTTAGTGCACAACTGTAACAAATCCCTTTTACTCTTTTTTCTTCCAATGTTTGTGGTGTCAACCTTGTAGGTTTTGGATTGCTAGCAGCAGTAACACTTCCATCTTTATCCTTGTCAGTAGTAGGCTTCCTTGTTGCCATAATTTTTCTTTCCATTTTTCTTTCCAACCTGAATGCCTTCTTGAATGAATCTGGTTCCCAAAGGTGAACCTAATGTTGGATGTTATCTTTTAAAGTCCCTATGAACACATCAATCCTATGCTGCTCTAGAATATCTTTTACCCTTATATTAAATTTTTTGAAGTCCTCAATGTGATCCATCATTGAACCCTTTTGTTTGAGATTTCTCAATTGGCTAAAAAAGGTGTTGCTTTTTGTATCCTCATAATGTGCTATCATTTCATTCGTAAAAATATCCCAAGTGAAAATTTGTTTATGAGAGCAAAGCCATCGGTACCATACAAACTGATTTGGTTCAAAATATAAATGCCAAAGCATACCTTGATATAGGAGATCAAAAAATGCTCTATCTGTAGTCATCTCATGTTCTGGATCCATTGCCATCAAACTTCCTCAATCGATCTTTGGAACATGGTGGTTCTTTGATCCAACATTAGAGTCTATGAAATCATGATTAAAATTTATTTCGTTCTCATCATGAGTTTCCTTTACAAACCTTTCGCCATTAGTAAGCATTTGTTGTAGAAACTTTGTCAAATCTGTCTTCAAATTTTTCTGCAAATCTTCCATGGCTTTCTTTAAATCATCCATCTTATCTTCCACGCCATCCATCTTAGCTTCCACGCCATTCATCGTAGCCTCTATTCCTTTGTTTAAACCATAAATCTTAGCTTCTATGCCTTTCTTCAAACCATCCATCTTAGCTTCTACATCTTTCTTTAAACCATCCATCTTATTTTCTGTTACTCTTTGTGCGAGTGAAATTTTTTGCACTTGGTCTCGTAATTTTCATATATCATGTTGCATTTCTTCCTCTTCTTCATGAGTCATGCTAGAGCTTTCAGGTTTCTTACTAGGTGTTTCCATTTTCTTTCTTTGGGGCATCAATTGCCGATAATAATGCTTCACTATTCCCTTTGAATTCCTTCAAACTATTTTTTCAAACCAAGCTTATGAAAAAATTTAAAAAAACTACACACCTTTTTTCACTTTATAGTAGCTCGATATTGAATCTAATGTATCTCTGTAATTTTGGATCTCCCAAGTCTAAAATTGCTTCTTTTGGTAACCCCTGAGTAATATTTCTAACCTCGCAAGTCTGATCAAGATTGGATTCTCCAATGCAGAGTTATGCCAAATCTCCCATGATGACTTGAGTATAGACTGGTTCAATAGAGATAAATTTTACGACGTGCCGCGAGTCACTCTTTCAACATTAGGTTTTGAAAGTGATACCCGAAAAAACTACAGTCTGTCCTCTTTTTGTAACTTCTGACGAAAATTCAATCTGATGCTCAGAGCGAAAGTTGTGACAATTTTCCCAAGGTGACCTATTTGGAATGTAAATTGGGGGTCTACAAAAGCCGTAATTTCCTTAAATTATATATCTGAAATATAGTGAGATAGGATTTGAAATTCGGAGCTGAGATTCAGAATGATTTATTCTCAACTAAGTTTTTTTTAGCTTCTGAAACATCACAGAAATAAAGTTATAGCGAAAATGCCACGATGACCTCTTTGGAGGAGCGAAACCCTAGAATCCAAAGCTCTAATACCATATGTTATGAAACCACCTCACAAAAAGATAGAAAAGATAGATGAACACCTTATAAGTAAGCCTCTTCGAGGGGGGAACCTCCTTTACATTATACAAATGAACAATTCTTTGATGATTCAAATGACAAAACCTCCTATCCATATATAGGAGTCTAAGGGGCCACAATATAACCAAGCCAACCTAACAATAATAATATAAATGCACAAAAATAACAATAGAGGGATTCTATGGGGCACAATAATGAAAATATGGGGACAATAGGGGCACAACAATAACAATAAGGGATACAACGACAATAGTAATCGGGTAATCACTAGTATTATAGGGACCTAACACTAAAAGATCTAAATTTACTCAGCTACCTTGCCCTAAGAACACTATCTTTAAAACTTGATTCAGCCTTGTTTTATTGACATTTGGACTCCATAGCTCAATGGTAAAAAGACATTTATCTATCCATCTAAATCAATGATTCCACCACCAAAGCAAATAAAAAACGAACTGGCTTAAATAACTAGCCTAAAATCAATTAATCCAACAGAGTTAAATCATTAAGAGAGAGCCCTCTCTGAGCATTAAGAAGCCTAGATCCTAATCTCAAAAGTAGGTTTGTGGTTACCTGTATCAATTATTTAAACACAACATGACAACCCTAGGGAAATTTTAGAGTGATAACACATGCAAAGAGGACAAAAACAAGAATATTTTCTTTTATCAAATGAAAATGCATTTCAGTAATCCTTGTTTTAATTGAATGCAATTTTTGAATCCCTTTTACTATTTCATCTTCATATGTAATCAATTTATCTAGGTCTTTGACTCGAATATGCCAAAAAACGCTATAGTAAATTCAAACAAGAATTTAAATATGTTATTTAAAATACAATTTATATATGTTGAAGATGATCATTATCATACTATTTAAACTATATAATTTATAAATGTTTCAAATTAGAAAATTAATCAAAATGATCATATATTAAAAATATATACAAGTTAATTTGTACATATATGTACATACCTTCATACCTCCCTTGATGAGTTAGTGTGATTTCTTAGTGTACAATCGCCCATTGAACAACTTGTTTAGTTGAGACAAGTCTGACTACAAAGTGGTCCATTTGATATCCTCGAAGTGCTCATTTGATACATGCCCATGCACCATCATGTTCTACTTTTCCATGACCAGTCTTAAGGAAATTCAAATGATCTTTAATGTGGGTTTTCTATGAAGATGAGACAACCAAAAGAATGATTGCGAAGATTTGAATTTACCTGCGCATCCATCTGACCATATCTAATTTTCATTGAATTTTATTCCATGACCTTTAAATGAGTCATAAATCTTATCAAAACAATGTTGTACAAAATGTGTATCATGTGTACGATCATCACTGACATAAAAGTGATATTCTTTAATAGCATGTCGATTCTCACTAATGCTTTTGATATCATCAATATTTTGTTCAGCATGAATATATAGAATATGGACAAGCATATATACTTAGTTAGAATGATAATATTCACTTTGTATTTCATTTTGTGCAATAAATTTGCAATTCTCTCCAAAATCAAGTATTGAAGAAATGGTCCTTGATGGAAACAATTCATGAGATTTTTTGAATTGTAGGCCATGTCATCGAGCTCTATGTGAATGCTTGGTGTACTTATAAATTTTTGTCTCAAATTTCTTCAAAAGCTCTATCACAGGAATTTCCTCTTCTAATTCAATCATTTTAGCACTTGTACTATTATTTGAACTAATCAATGTATGGATATATTCATATCTCTTCCATTTCACTTTTAGGGTAGACAATGATTGATCATTTATATCAAAAGAATATTTGTTATGAAATAAAGTCAAATTTCCACAATGATCACATTTTTTACCACCAACACATTTTTTTTGGTAAAATAATTCATGACTTTCTCTTTCACATAGAATTTCGGATATGAAACCATGGATAGTGGAAAAGGGAGGTGAATTTTTCCAAAATGTTTTGCAAAAATTAAGGAAGGTGTTATAATATAATTTAGATTCCACATGATAACAACAAGCATACAATGATAGGATTAACATGCCATGGTTTTTGTTGCACAAAAGTACTAATTGAGACATTAGTTCCATGATTCTCTTCTATGAACTTATTGAACAAATCTATCTAAGTGGTGTCCAAGATATGTTTTTCATGTTCCTCATATTGATTTCGTGCTATTCTTCGCCACATCACATCCCTATATGTTGGTTAAACGCGTGATTTTTTCATCCAATATTCATATATTATTTTTTTTAATATCTTCTCCAAGTCTATCTTTGTATGTTTGCCCACAAATAATTATTCAACAAATGAGCTCATCATTTACATCTATTTGTAATCGAAATTTCCTATGTTTGTGCAATTTTTTTCATGGGGTCCGTAATATTTTTGCCATAGATTTTACCAAATGATTTTCTTTAGTACTTGATGGAACCACTGCCATTTTTATTGCTCCTAGATATTCCAATTTTTTGTAGAGCACTATTTATATTATGAATCGCATTTTCCTTCACTTTTTTTTTTATCTTTCGTTGATTTTCGAATAACCAATAGAGTTGTAGTGTCTTTTAATTTGTTTGATGTTAAGGTGCCTCTCAAAATTTGAGCTTGAAATGTCACATTTTCATCTTTGAAGAACTTCTCAATAATGACCTTAACATGATATCATATAATGAGGTCAGCTTTTCTATCTCCATATATGTCAGTGTCAACATTTTCTAACATTTCATCGTCAATATTGATTTCATTTGTACATATGAAAATAGATGTAAAATGGGTATATATTTCATTAATAATACAATTAAAGAAATAGAGTTTGAATGAAACTAAAATAATAAAATATGTATAATTTTCCAATATACCACATGACACACACACACAACACACAACACACACACAACACACATATATGACAACTTATGGTGATCCAGTTCTTCATTTGAATCTTTTCAACATCTTCAACAACTCTCAATTCATTGGTTCATTATCTTTTTTCACTTTGTCTTCAACATTTTCAATCTCGTCATCACTGTTATGAGGAATATCTCTCTCTATTTTACATTGCAAAATATTTTTCAGATTAGTTCATCAAATAAAAAATTAAATTTTATCATACACTAGTTAAGTTTTAAATATCATTTATAATATTTACATTTACATACATGTTTCATCTTTTAGTTGAGATTAATTTTTCCCTTTCAATATGTTGAGATTCTTCCTTCTTTCTTTTGTAATAGTTCTCTCATTTCTCTACGAGCCTCAATGTCTTTGTCCGGCCAATTTTTCTTAAAATTTCTTGCTTTACCGTTATTAATTCAATCTATTTAGATTTTTAAAATCTCACCCAAAATTTCAATTTCAAAAAAAACCCTGCAAAAAAAGCTCACTTTCAAAATTTAAACCAAAAATCGCACTTTAAAAATTCAACACAAAAGAGTTACTTTAAAAAAAAACTCACTCTAAAAATTGAGCTAAAAATGTTTACTTTCAAGAAAGCTCAATTTAAAAATTTAGCAAAAAAAGAAAACTTTAAAAATTCAGCCTAAAAGACATAATTTAAAAATTAAGCCCAAAAAAATCACTTTTAGATTAAGCTAAAAAAGCTCAATTTAAAAATTCAACCCAAAAGACTTACTTTAAAAATTAAGCTAAAAAATCTCACTTAAAAATTTCCTTCGGAAATGGTTACTTTAAAAATTAAGCTAAAACCTCCACTTTAAAATTCAACCCAAAGACTACTTTAAAAATTAGGATAAAAATCTCACTTAAAAATTCAACCCAAAAGATTTTTTTTAAATATTAAGTCCAAAAAATTTTCTCAAAAAATTTAGCGCAAAAACTTAGTTTCAAAATTAACTCCAAAAAATTCAGCTCAGAAAAATTACCTTAAGAGTTCTCCCCAAATGAGGAAAGTGTGAGAAAATGAAGTTTCGGCTCCATTTATCTATATTGTTTCAGGCGAAACATCTTTTTGGAGGGTCGTATCATTTCTTTTTTGTGACCAATGGAAAATATGGACACATTTCCAGCCGAAGTTTTGAAAATAATTCGGTCGAACTTTTAACGTAATTCGGCTGAATTATTTTAATGGGCACCGATGATAAATATAAATTCGGCTGAATATAATTTTAATTCGGTTGAATTGTTTTAACCTACAACTCCGCAACAACTCAGCTATGGTCACCATTTTCGAACATTGAAATACCTAAACTTAATCAATTTTGGTGAATTTACTCTCGGAACAAAAGCCATAACTGAATAATTGAATATACTTTCACTAGATATACTTTTTATGGAATTTCATAGAAATTTGCTAATCTTCATTAATTTTCTAAAAAATTGTATGTAAAATTTTTTTGAAGTTCATTATGATTCAGTGAAATAAAAAATATGTATCTTCCCAAATACACTATAAAAAAATATAAAAAATGTATGGTTCATTACATTGGTCTGTCTTCTGTAATGGGTAGTTTTTACATTTTTATTTTATAACTAATCTGTTGAGAAATTTGGTGCTCTGCTAAACATCTTCAAAATCTGTAGTTTTTTCATATTCGTTCTATTCAAGAAATTCTAGTAACTATGATATCCATCAGTTGGTTTCATAAATATAATGATGAAGTAGAGTCTGTCTAGATTGTTGCAACACATTTTTTTTTTTAAATGTCAAGTTAACAAATAATACACTAATGCTCAAAAACATGATGTGTTATGAATCCCTTTATTTTTAAAGAACACACATTCAAACAATTGTTAAGTTCAGATATCAAATGCGAATAAAAAATTTCCAAAAATTAGTATAGAAATATATAATTTTTCTAACCAGTTTCCATTATTGTAAAATGAATTCTAAACATAAAAATTTCTTTGGCTTGTCGAAGTTGAGAACTTTTAAAATTGATATTTTTCTCAAAAATTGGCAAAAAGTGAACCCAACTCACTTTTCACCCATATTCATTTTTGTGTTTCTCATTAATTGATATAAAATTGTATTATGTGGTTTTAAATTGATTTTATGTTTTTATTATTTAATACAACATAAATAATTATTGTGTTTTTTTGACTAAATTAATGAAATTTTCATACAATATGCATATTCATCTAATATGAAAACACAAAGTTACATATGTTAATTATAATACTAAAAAGTATCATGTACAACTATAAATAATTTCAACCATAAATTATATTATATGAAAGGTCAAATATTACAATATGAATTTTGAACTTAATATTTGTTGGACTACAATTTACACAGGAACCTTGTTTCATCACTTCAAATTAACATTATCATTGTGTTGCCAAGGCATTGCAAGTGAATTCACCAACTCTAAAAACTTGACCATCAGTCTGTATGTGTGTGTCACACGCAGGATATTGGCTTTAAGAGTATCACTAGAATGGTTCTATTCTCTTTCTCTTTTTGCATTTGTCACTCTAGTGTTATTGTTCTCTTCTTTCTTCAATTCTTGATTCCTACCATCAATACTAAGTTCCTATTTTGAAAATGAAAGAAGATACAATGCAAATTATAAGACAAAAAGGACGATGAACACTAGAATATAAACAAAAGTATACTATAAGAATTTTATACAACATATACCTCAACATTAGCAAAGTCAATGCCATTTTTCACCAGAAAAGTAAGAAACTTGAAGAAGTTTTCCTTAGTTGGACAATGGTGGTTGCTATGTGTCTAGTTGACCTATATAAATAAATCAAATAAAAGGTAACAATATAAAATAAAACTTAAATAACTTAGTATTCAACCTTCAGGAAAACTTAGGTACAATCTTGCCAAATAAGTTACATGCTAAAAAGTTCATCTATAGATAACTTGTTGAAACAAATGGAAATAAAAGGACAACATATAATAAATAATGTATGTTAACTGGTTTCAAATTGCATCATAGAAGAAATTTTTTTTCCTATGGCTACTCATGCATTTAGGTGGGTAGCATGCCCCAATATGCCATGATCCTTAGGGTCCATAGGAAATAAACCTCCTACTAACATAGATTGATTGGTTGCATCTTGACCTTTTCTCTCCTTTGTGAGTCCAAAAAATAAAAATAAGTCCATCTTGAACTAATTGTACTACAGAGTATCCTTTTCACATGCTATCTTCACATTTAACCAAAAATTTTAGATACGCCAAACAAATGGCATTTTGTAAGTATTTCTATAACTATGTCATTCACTTCCAATGTATTTGACCTAGAGCTCAAACATATAGTTTCCAATTTCCTAATTCACTTGTCATAAAATTCAACATTTATTGTCATGTAAATTCATTGAAGTATCCTTTGGGTCAGGTAGATGGTTAGGTTATTGGTCAACTTCTAACTTATTAGGTCATGTGAAATCAACATTATGTACCCAAGTGCAACAATTAGACTAGTAACATAGGCATTATGCCCTAAAGATGATTAGATTATGCCCTAATTTTTAACTTAGCAGAGGATGTGAACTCAATTATTATGTACCCAAGTGCAGTGATTAGACAACTAACAAACTCTAGCATCTTATGCCATAGGCCCCAAAGAGATATAAGAAATGAGAATTCTCTCAACTTGAAGTCTGATATTTTGTTCGTTGCATTATATTTTGGCACTTGCATATTCACTAAATTGAACTTAAAATATATATGTATTGGATATTGGCATTAGTTTGGCACCTTTAAGGGAGGTTGATCACCTCATAGGAATTTCATCCCCACTAATAGTGTTAATGTTTTTCTATCGTTCTCCACCAAACTTGCACATACCTGCAATATCTATTTCCTCCCTGGCTCCAAGCTTTGAGGTTGTACAATTTAGGCTTTTTATATAATAAGTAGTTTTTCTTATATCAAGTTTTTCTAGAAGTTACATTTGTTCTCTAATATTGTATCACATTGAACTATTTATGAGCCTATATAATTTAGGTTTTTCTTACATAATAAACTAGTTTTTCTTATATCATTCTTTTCTAGAAGTGGCCTTTACACTCTAACTTTATATCACATTGAGCTATTTATGGTCACTTGTTGGAGAATGATAAAATTATATTATCTTTAGTGTTTCTTTCCATATACATTGGAAATTTTGTCATTGTTTCAAGTTTTGTAAAGAACCAAACTGAAGCATATATTGAACATTATCAACTAGAAATTCCCACCCTACAAAAGTTGAAGGGATTCTAGATAACACTAGGAAATAAGGCACTCTAACCTTGCTTACTTCCTCTCAGTTCAAAGCTAGTGCTTTCCAACTTCTGGGAGGTTTTCCTAAGTGTTTTGAGGCATTAAATTCAAGTCAATGAATGATTAGAACTTAGAGGTACCTTAAATCCAACAAAATATTATTGTTTTGTTCATAATCTGTAATTAAATAGCTAAAAAAATCAAACTAGAATTGCTTAGAAACTAAAATAACATATGGAAAACAATGCAAAATTTCACAATGTTTTGGACATGCAACCCAATGCTACTCCAAACTAAAAAATCCCTATATAAAGTTCAGAACATAACAAATACAATAGGTTGTAATGGATAATTAAATAGTATTTTAATGTATCTTTTAGTATTTGGCATGCTTCCTAATTCACGTAGATCGAGAAAGACAATTTTGTTCTCTTTACGAAATAGAAAACAAGAAAATCGAAAGAAAATCACATAGTTCTATGATAGAAAATTAACTAACCATCAACAAAATCTGCATATTTTATATCCCCTATATGCCCAGGGTGCACAAAATCAAGGAAGTAAATAAACTTTGTTTTGTGACTGATTACATAGCTTTAGTAAATTAACCAGTGGATTTTGGAAATGAAAAATGAAAATAAAATAAGGTGAACAAAACAATTCAAGTCTCATTGATTAGAGTGTACGAAAATGTAGAACTTCTTACACACAAATCACATGAAATAGTCATGAAAAACAAGTTGATAAGTTCTTTTTATGAAGGGTTGTAGGAATAAAAAAAAAATTGACAAGTAATAAACCACCAAAAAGTCTCGTAGATCTTGGGGAAGTCAAGATCCTTCAACTCCACTACTCCAGATGGGATACATACAAATCACAATGTTGATAGTATAATAACCCAACCACACATTCTCTACAATAGCTCTTTGTCACACACTCAAAAAAGAAAGGAAGAAATGAGAAAAGGTAAAAACACTACGTAGACACTCTTGCTAATCATCAACCCCTTTGATTTCTTCTGATATGCTTTATAGAGGAAAAAATGAATAGGTTGAGAGAGACAAGTAATAATAGAATGCATGTTTTCCAAATATAGTCCAAGATGCCTCTAGATGGAGCACTCCAAATATAATATGTTGTAAATATAAGAAGTAAATCTTCCTTAAGCCTTCACTTGAAGAGTGCTCCTTTCTTGACACAACGGATTTAATAAAAACTTTACTACAAGAAAATATAATTATCATTGACTTAAAGAGGCTAAAATATCTTTTTTGCTCCAAGTCTTGATGTTTTCATTGTATAGTTTTAAACACTTGTCAAATGCTGAACATTAACATTGACATCACCAACCTCTACACCCTCAATAGTGACCAACAGAACATTGGTTGCAACATCCCCCAGTGTTGTTGTTGTTGATAATTTCTTTATTGTTGGAGTATTTAAGGTAGAAAGTTTTACCCCGTACTTGAGCTTTCTCATAGGATGAAGCATATCATGAAACCATTGAAATTGCTTCATTTGAATATTCCTATAAGAAGTCACAACAATAATCAAAACTAAGAGAATTCATTATTTCTCGAGAAAATATTCCTATATGTCATGAGGAAATTCAATTCATAGGAAAAAATATTAAGGTCATATTAAGGCTAGACATTGCACCTATTTTCCATCTAAAATGTTTAAGGCATGGTTTCCAAATCTTGACAAATTTAATAAAGGCCTCATGCTCACAGTGAAAAAGACAATTAGGAAAAGAGAAAGAGAAACTAGCCACAAGAAATACTTACAAATTCAAGTCCATTTTCACAAAATATTTGAGTGACATTAGAGAGAAGAACAACATGATTGCCACTACACAATTCAAGTCTCAACCCCTATAGATTGGATCAGATCAGAAACTTCTCATCACCAACCAACCATATGCTTAGTTTGTCAAACAATTCAAGGGAACTCACCTAAAGAAACCACAATTTATGTATTTGTAAGTCTATTTGTGAGTATGTGTATATCCATATCTATTTTCATGTATATACCTATCTATCTGCGAATTTGTCTATATGTATGTAAGTATATATCCATAAAATCTTAGAATATATCCAAATTATTTCAAAATGATTATATGAATAATATGACATACCTCAGGGACCCTTCTTTCTATGGATGTCTCCAAACATGGATTACTAACCATCGTTTTACTTATGAGTTCACTAGGCAACCCTCTATATGTCTGATATAATACTCCTTCACCCAAAAAATAGAGGCATAAAATCCAATCAGTACAGAAAAGGAGAAATATGAGTAAAAAAGTTAAATACTTGATAAAAACATACTCTCTCAAAGTGGTGTGTGAAAATCTATAACTGATAAGCATCAGGTCATTTGGTATCAACAATGCCATGAAAAACTACATGTTTCATGTCATTAAAGTGCATACAATGTCAAACAAAACCTTTGGCTAGTCTTTTCAATTTAACATTAATAATTGAATAAAATTTGTTGACCCAGTTCTATAGAGTCGCGATAAGCCTGAATTTATCACTCCTAGACCCTGCACTACCAGTATGTGATCTCTCATAATCATGATTGGTGAACATCATTTGATGTAGATGCCTCTCTATATGAATAATAACCATAGAAACAACAGTCTTGGCACCTCGCTTATTATTATCCCCCTTCAAAACATTGCATAGTTGAAGCTTGATCTTTGAAAGAGTTTCAAATTCATCAATTGGAGCCCCAATAAGTTCATCGGTAACATACATCACAATTGTTACCCTTATGTTCTGATTCCAAACCTCAAGAGCAACAACATTACAATTAAGGTCTATGAGAACCGCAAATATTTCAGAAAGAAATCTTGGCCTATCTGTTGCTATTAATTTGATTAGTGTGTGTTCAAGAACAACCTTTACTCCAATGGTTGTCCTCATTGAAAGAAAGAGGCAAGCTTTGGTTCCCAAGGACTACAATCAGAATAGGTAGCATTAGAAATGGAATCCTAGATGGAAATGGGCATTCTCCGAAACTATTTGTGGCAAGAAAGAGATTTAAAATATATGTTGTATATATTCAATCACTTATTCATCTCTAACTTTGTTTCCAGCAAACAAAGTAGACCTATGAAGGGTTATGGTCAACTAGACCATACAATCCTTCTAGAATAGTTTCTGAACTACATATTGGAAATCCATAAACTGGGAGATATTTATGGAACATGTCAAGCAATCCCATGAGTTTGTAATGCATGAGGTCTCTTATTTAATTTCGTAAACCATAAGGTCGGGTTTAATTTTGCACTTGTAGAAGCCATTAATGGGTAGATATGAACTCACTCTTGTTATTGATAAGGATTTCTATTGTGAGAGTGGTCACCTAGTTGTAGACATATTGAGATTCTAAACTTGTTATAAATTGGTTAATTGGGTAAAATGAACTTCATAATTTGTTGTGTTCACCTGTATATGCTAAAATTAAGGACCTAAAAAGAAGTTTCAACAAAATTTCTACTCCCATGTTTACGTGGAGTTGAATCTCCAATCTAACGAGCTTCCAAAATAAGCATTATAGGGGAACACGGGTACATTTATCTTAGTGGATATCAGATTCTTCCAAATAGTCTTTTTGCGTGTCACCTTTTGTATGCCTCGATGAGGTAAGTAGCTAGTGGAGGCTTAGCTATTAATGTGTTAACTCTATTTAGATGCTCATTAGCATGAAAGCTTGATCATCTAGCACAATATGGTATAATTTATAAAGGACTGGGAAGATATTTTCACTTGAAATATGTGGACCAAGTTTATGATTCCATATAGAACATCATTTTTGGAAGTTCATCAAGCACAATCCAAATTTATTTCTTCATTAATGCTTCAAATAGAAAAATATGATTTTTGTTTCCTTGAATAAGAAAACATTAGGGATTATGCCTCCTAAAAATAATTTCTTATACTTTGATTGGGATTGGTATAATATTTGGGGTGTACTTGTTGGAGTGGGTATGGATTCTTAGATTGGCCTGAGCCAATATTTCATGATATCTTTTGACCTAGTGAAAAACTATCAAAGTTGAAAATATTTATTATAAACAAGGGTTACAATGATACTCCAGTGGTAAAAAATGGCACATAAGGTGGTTATATGGGGAGGAGTTATGCTTGGGTAGAAAACAAAAACAAAGTTAATTTATCTACAAAATCCATCTATCTAAAGCTGCTATCAAGCTTAGGAGCAAGAAGATTTATTAAGTTGGTGAGAAAATGTCAATTCAAGAAATATATCATCAGTCTGGGTTTTCTTGTCTCCTTAATTCCCAATGTTGATAAAGAAAATATGTGGGAATGACTAGGTCAGGGTCCAAAAGAGAATAAGCCCATGATTGTTTGTTTCAAAGGTGATGCATCGACATAACACATAAGAAATTGATGAAAGTTTGTTGGCATAATGTGAATAAGTCTTACTCTCTCTCGAGAAGAAACAAAATGATAGAAGCTTCCTATGTATTTTTTATTTTAGTAGAACACGTCACTTATAATGTGTTTTTAAGCCATTTTATTTCTGCTTTTAAACCAAGCCATTTTAGGAATGTGATATGGACTATTGTACTATTTTTTCTACTATTGGTGAAATCCTTCACACAACCAAAAATAATAACAAATAGTATAGGAAGACATAAGGAGTGACATAATTCTCAACTCAATAGAAAGATGTTTAGAATCATTACCAAATAAAACTATGAGAGGTTTCATGGAATAAATGGGAAAGTTGGCACTAGATTTGTTGCAAAGTTCATACCAGTCTAACTAAGGAAATAAAATCCCTTGCCATAATTTCTTATAAAATTCCATGCTTTTTTCCTTTTCATTCGCTTCCAACAAAGACCCATGTCCCATAAACAAAAATGTCAAGGAATACCCAACTTACAAGGAAGTACAGGACATCCCCATTTGCAGGGGGTGTCAATAAATAGAATGAGAACACACCCAACTGCTTCCTTGATCTATCCATCATACATGATACTTCTAAAATGCACCCAATATGTCCTAAACATTTTCAATATGGGATTTCGACAGAAAATGCCTCCCCTCAGTGTGGGTACACATCCATGTGTATCACTAGATATGGCACTATTTATCATTGGCAATGCAACAATTGGTATCTGCCATCTTGTGGACACTTTTAACATAGTTTATTGTGTGTCAAATCAAAATCTAAATATGCATATGAATTATTTCAATATATCATTTCCAAATCTAGTTAACACCATTGACATTAGTTATGTACTACATGCTCATGACTGCAATACCAATTCCTAGTATCATGACACGGCCTATATGTAACCAATCTCCACAAGACTTGCTTCATCCTTTACTATCTAGAAAGCTATCATAACAAAATTTTCCAAATAAATGACGATAAGTTGAAAATAAATTGGCCTCCCCTCTAATTTAAAACAAAGGTGAAATACACTAATGGGAACTACAAGCGCATGTCGATAAATGTAGATGAAGAGCCATGCAAATGTGCATTGTTGTTTGTGGTTTGTCAATGGAAGTTATAAGTGGTATAGCACCTTTGAAGTGGGATTTGAACCCATGGCTATAGGAAACTTCAAAACTGTGGGTATTGTACAAAACCCTGGAATTAGAGCTTGTGGAAGGGGTATCACACCCATGGTTCCTGGTTGACATCGAGGAAAAGTGGGATGCATCATAGGAGGATAGGGAGTTGAATATCGGGGCATACCTGCAAGTGCAATACCAAGAATTAGACAATTTTTATGTCAGGGCATAGCACATTTCCAATAATCAAACAAACACGTCATACTAAATAACACTTATCCATAAAGATATATTATAGGAAGGAGGGAAGGAACCTCCATCATCACCACAGACTTCATTTCTACAAAGAAACAAAGCAATGAAAATGTTTTCTAACAAAATCCATAGTGATTCCAAAAATATGAGAGGATTCAAAATATGGTGCGCTTCAGTGGTGCACATGCGATGACTATCTAGATGCTCAGATTATTGAATAAATCTTCTAGCCTTATGTGCATCGACCCCCTCCACATATCCAGATGCAACTAGTGCTAGGAAATTAAAAATATATCCAACATGGATATGTGATTGATCCAAGAAGCATCTAAACCTAGATAAAAGTACAGACTTTATACCAAATGTAAGGAAAGAAACTTCAAGGATTTATGTAGAATTTCAAATTAGTAGAATTTAATCTAATGCCTAATAATTATGGCATCAAGGACTAGAATGATATTCAACTTCATCCACTATCAATAATTAGAATTCAAAATTCTTTTCAAATATCTAGGATTCGATCTAATTCCTAACAACTATAACATCGACACCTAGTTGTGGTTGACAAATAAAATTCATAGATGATTTCATACAGAGCCGTAAATGGCTTTGTTTAGGTGGAAAACTAGTATTGGTCAAGAGTGTACTAGAATTCATTATAGTATTAGATGGACATCGCTTTAATTCCCAAAGAAATCTTCCACGAGATTGAGAAGTTGTCATTCAATTTTCTTTGGAAGTGTTATAGGGAAGATGGCACCATTGGTTCAAATGCATGAGACTCGCAATGGATAATAAATCTATATGGAGGTTTATCTCTAGAAGGAGTTTATAAAAAATATAATTCTATAGACACATTTCCCAAGTAGTAATTTAAATTGGATTAGACTCCTAGAGAAACCCTATGTAGGAGGTTCATGTTTTGAGAACCATGGTCTAAACCAGCCTTGTAGGGGATTGTCTTACCCACAAGATTGGGGTTGGTACTTGTTGGAGTGGGTATGGATCCTTGGATTGGCCTATGCTAAGATTTCAAGATATATTTGGACCTATTAAAAAACCTTCAAAGTTCAAAATATTTATTATAAACAAGGGTTACAATAATACTCTAGCGGTCAAAAATGGGACATAAGGTGGTTATATGGGGAGGAGTTAGGCTTGAGTAGAAAAAAATAAGGATAAGGGATCTACAAAATCCATCTATCTAAAGATGCTATCAATATTAGGAGAAATAAGATTTATTAAGTTGGGGGGGAAATGTCAATTCAAGCAATATATCATCAATTTGGGTCTGCATGTCTCCTTAATTCCCAATGTTGGTAATGAAAATATGTGGGAATGGTTAGGTCAGGGTCAAAAAAGCAATAAGTCCATGGTTGTTTGTTTCAAATTTGATGCATTGACAAAACACATAACAGGTTTGAAGAGGCCTTCTTCAATCATACATGCTATAAATTGATGAACATTTGTTGGCATAATCTAAACAAGTATTACCTATCTCTTGAGAAGAAACATAATGATAGAAGCTTCTGATTTCCTTTAACTTTTAGTAGAAGACATAACTTATTACTAGTTTTTAATGCATTTTATTTTGGATTTTAAACCAAGCCATTTGAGGAATGTGATATGGACTATTGTATTGTTTTTTTTACAATTGGTTAAATCCTTCACACAACCAAAAATAATAACAAATAGTTTAGGAATACATAAGGAGTGACAATAAATGTGAATTTAGTATAAACATGTTTAGAATAATTACCAAACCAAACTATGAGAGGTTTCATCGAATAAATGGTAAGCCTCGCATGAGATTCCTTGCAAAGTTCATACCAGACTAACTGAGGAAATAAAATCCCTTTCCATAATTTCCTTTCAAATTCCATGCTTTTTTCCTTTTCATTCACTTCCAAAAAATCCCAAAGCCCCAACAACAGTAATGTCTAGGGATACTCAACTGACAAGGAACTACACGACATCTCCATTTGCAGGGGGTTTCAATAACTGGACTGAGAACACACCTAGTTGCTTCCCTGATCTATCCAACATACATGATACTTCTAGAATGTGCCCAACATGTCCCCAAAACTTTCAATATGGAATTTATGCACAAAACACATCCCCTCAGTGTGGGTACACATCCATGTGTATCACTAGATATGACACTACCTATCATTGGCAATGTGACAATTGGTATTTCCCATCTTGTGGCCACTTTTAAGTTAGTTTATTTTGTGTCAAATCTAAATCTGAATATGCATCTGAATTATGTCAATATAGAATTTCCCAATCCAATTGACATTAGTGAAATTAGTTATGTACTGCATGATCATTACTGTAATACCAATTCCTAGTATCCTGACACGACCTATATGTAACCAATCTCCATAAGACTTGCTTCATCCTTCACTATCTAGAAAGATATCATAAAGAAATTTTCCAAATAAATGAAGATAAATTGAAAATAAATTGACCTCCCCTCTAATTCAAAACAAATGTTCAATGCAAGCCTATGGCAATAAATATTGTTCAATATGCATGTAAATGTGCACTGTTGTTTGTGGATTCTCAGTGGGAGGTATAAGTGGTTTCACACCCTTTGAAGCAATATTTGAACTTGTGGTTGGAGGAAAACATAGAACAGGGGGAATTACATGAACCTCAAAATGGAACGGGAATTATAGCCATGGTTCTTGGTGGACGTGGAGGAAAAGTGGGATGCATCATAGGAGGGTGCGGAGCCGAATATCAGGGCATACCTACAAGTGCAACACCAAGAAATGGACAATTTTTATGTTAGGGCATAACACATTTCCCATAATCAAACAAACACATCATACTAAACAAAACTTATCCAGAAATAGATATTATAGACAGGAGGAAAGGAATCTCCATGATCATTGCAGACTTCATTACTACATAGCAAGAAAGGAATTATAATGTTTTCTATCAAAATCCATAGTGATTCCAAAAAATTTGAGATGATTCAAAATATGGTGCACTTTAGTGGTGCACATGCGATGACTAGCTAGATGCTCATATATCGAATAAATATTTTACCATTATATGCATCCACCTCCTCCACATATCCAGATGAAACTAGTGCTAGGAAATTAAAAATATATCTAGCCTGAATATGTGATTGAACCAAGAAGCATCTGAACCTAGATACAAGTAGAGACTTTCTGCCAAATGTAAGGAAAGAAACTTCAAGGATTTAATTAGATGTTCAAATTACTAGACTTTAATCTAATGCCTAATAATTTTGGCATCAAGGAATGCCACAAATGCAAATATATTGTAGTACATAAAATCCAAAATATAATGAAGTCAATTAATGAAGTAATTGATGGAGAAATCCATCGGGTAATTGGTGGTATTTTGTCTCCTAAACACGGGAGTTACAATTATATGTTTACAAATACACTGTGACACATTCCCACTTGCCTCTTTTAACCTAGTATTATTCTCACCTCTTCCTCCTTCCTTGCAAAGAATTGTTCCCTAAATTAGTAAAATGGAAACCATAATGCCTTGCCTCACAAGGAAGGCACATGTTTTCCATTGAAATGATGGATGTAATATTTCTTTGGTTGATGAATAGGTAAGAACATTAGGACCTAGCAGCATGGATTTCTTGGAATTCTACATGCATTTTCAAGAGAATGGAAATTCCTACATGCTCAAAGGTTTCAAAGCAACCAATAGAGAAATAATAAACTACCATTGTATGGAAAAGATTCTGAAAAAGGGCCATTGGTTTGAAAATGGGGGATATGTGAAACATGAGGGAAGACATACTGGTTTTCATTTTGCTAGTTAACTAGTTGAAAGACCCAACTATATTCCATACTTCCTCATGGCTGGCATGCTACGGGTGTTTTTCATGGGACCATTGAGTCCATCAAAGGGGTTAGCAAAATTTCAGCCCAACATAATGAGTGTACGAAAATAATTTTTTTGAGAGGAGCCATAAGTAATGGTATGAGCTCATCCACAAATAATGAAAAATTAGTTACTGTAAAGTGACACCACGACAATCAATGTTGCACAAGGATTTTGTCGAGCTAGATCTCCTACAATAGTATTGGTAGGCCCTAGACATATTTTTTCAATTTTAGGGGAGTATTACTACAATGATGAAATTTCAAAACTCTTAATACTACGAAATGTGTAGGAACTTTGTTACCTGTGTTGCAAAAGCTATGGTTTAGAGGAAGAAGCTAGGATTTGTGGGGTCCTCGGGATAGATGAGTGTCAAGTTCTATAGCTCTTAATATACCTATTTTTTCCATCAATAGTACTTAACCAAATCTTTCATGGCACCAACTAATGGCGATAGATTATACCCTTAGTGATACTACCCAATTCCGTAATATGTGAGAGTTATCTCCCAAGTGTTATTCTCCATGTACTCATCACAATAGGATGACTAATAGGGTTATGTAAGGTTGGTTCCAAGTTTAGCGAGGGGAATTTTGATATACCTAAAGGAACATGGAAGATAATTCCATATGTAGGTGTTATTTGATGTAGTGCTACCCAAAGGGGTGCCAACAGATGTTACAAAGGTGTTCAAGAAGGTGATGCCCCTATTATTTTCTACACGTATTCTTCCCCAATGATACTCTTTCCCATTGAATGATAGATATTTTTGTTATTTAAAGATGTCAAAACACATCTCTAACCTAAATAATGTTTTTCTAAAATTGGAACATGTGTTGGCATGAGAAACTTCTCTGAGAACACTTTTTTGTGGTGTTTCTTGTTAGTTGAAATAAAATATTATCAAGGGCATAATATATATGCAGGAAGCAATTAAATAAGATATATGGAATACAATTGTGAAAATAAAATAATATAACTAAAATTGGAAAATAACACTTTAAGCAATCCTTTATTGATATTCCAAACTAAATGCAATGGTCACATGCCCTTTTCTAGGGGAAATCTCCAACATGAGGAGCTCCAAATACTGCAATATTCACTTGATAACCCATTACATAGCTTCTAGTACTATATATATAGCTTCTAATTAATGAAAATTGTAACCATCTAATAGACTTCCATTAATAAGGCCTCAACCACTAACTAATGGACCTTCTTTAACAAGTTCAATTACATTTATTGATTTCACACTATACTACTCTGTAGATCCTTATTTAATAAATATGGTTATTAATACATTAACAATCTATTGCATGAATTATGGAAGTTAAGGTGGTTGTGGAACCCTAACAAAAATGCAACGTCTTCACACTTAAACTTGACAAAGGCTTAGCTAGCTTAGGACTCAAAATAACACAATGGCTTGACATGAATTAGTGACTTTGATGCAGGAGCATCTAGGCCTAGCCAGCAATGTGATGGTGTTGTCACATGTTGTGGCTAATGAATGTTTGGGGGAAGAATTGGTTATTTAATTTGTATTAATTTCAAATTATGTAAGTAGTTAATTGTTGCCTAATTCTGAATAGAAATGGGAATAAAATGGTAAGTGATCCTCCCTACATGGAGATCAAGCCAATTAGCTATATTGATTAGTTAGAATAGGATGTTATTTCTAAAAATATTGTGAAGTCCTTAATTTGTGGAAGGAGATGGTTAGATAGAACATATATGTATTTTTCTTCTTTCCTGAAACATAAGGGGGGACAGAGATATAGGATTCACGATGGACTTGTAAGCCTACGGATAGATTAGGAACAGAGGCCACTAATTGAAGAATCAGGCCAAAGAGGAAAGATTCAAGATGGTATTGACTAGAGTGAGAGCGAGGATAGTCTATGGATTGTAATTTGATAACAGAGATCTTTCATTTGTGTAATCAGCCAAGGCGAGACTCTGTAATCATTTTATGATTAAATGAATGATATTGTGTGTGTGTGATCAATTATCAAACATGTGGATACCCTTGTATGCTTTCAAATTCTTTGTATTCAGGCTAGGTGATTATCCCTTTATTTTGTTATGTTTAACACCTAAATTGTATGATTGATAGAAGTTGTGGATTTATTTTAAATATCATTTTTTATGCTGGATTGGTGGTCTATTTACTTAGTTTTGGTCCCGCAAGTGAAAAACCTAGTTTGCACTAAGAATGAGCACAAAACATAGTTGGATTTGGAATCCAGACTTGAACCATTTATAGATGAGACTCTATATTTTATCGAGTATGTTAGATCGATGTAGGATCGACGATTTGTAATAGAAGGACTCTAGACAGTGGGCATCATGACTTGTAATTATCCAAATCAATCGTGGTTGTTGGATCATGATCAACTGCGACCATTGGATCGTGAAGGTAATTTCGAAATAGTGCATGGTATTTCAGGTGGCAAAAGGACTGTAAGCGGTATTGAGTGGTGGTCACCTGATCTCATTCACCCTTCGACACGTAGTAGCAAGGGTGAGCAGGGAAACCGCTTTATCAGGTGCTTAATACTCGTATTAATTGTCCACCCGAAATAAGATGTGGGCCGTCAGATACACTATGCTTAGATCAACGGTGGAGAATCATCATGTCAATTTAAATGTTCAGAGTGAATGTTGACCATTGAATTGGAAAAGGGAATGAATGGTGGAGATCAGTCAATCGGAGCATGTATTACGAAGTTGATGGACCAAAGGACAAATCCAATGATATATAGAAGCAGGCTTATAAATATTTGAGATCCGGATATATGTGTGGAGCAGGGTTTCCCGTGTATTTCCCGTGTTTCTATATATTGTGATAAAAGGTGTTGACTAGGGATTTAATGCAAAAAGTGGATTAAAACACTTATGATCATGTAATGGGTTCCGATAGCTTAAGTGGTCTTGGTTTTAAATGAAAATCATTGAACTACGCTTCCAACATGTATATGTGGGCATGGAGCTCTAAAGGTTTATAAGGGTGAAATAGTCCCAATAAGGTGTTAGGGTGTGGAAGCCATATGGTTGCATCATTTTTGGTATGAGAGCAGGGAAACGGGAAGAAAATTTCCTGCGAGAAGGATGTCTTGCTTATGAAGATTTATGATACAAAAGGTATGACAGCTGCAGCAGTTGAATGAATGGAAATGTTGGGTGAAGAGGATAATGAGAGATTAGTTGAAGATCTCATGAACTATTGGCATAGTTCAGAACAATTAGAAGATATGATGACAAGGGAAGCAGATGAGGAATGAAGCCTTGTGATTTTAATTCTCATAGTTTGTGTATGTTTGTAGGATATGCAAAGGATGATGGACAGTCTGATGAAACTGTCACAAATAGGAATGAAGCTCTTGAGGTGAAGTATGATGGAGGATGCCTTTTAGAGGAGGAAGGTGCTTATTTATTGCTGCAGAAAGAGTTCATAGATGAAATTTTGTTTAGGGTAATACAATTACAGGAAGTTGATATGGACCATAAGTCTAATGAAAATGCCATAGTGGTATTACAAGAAGGTAAACAAATGAATTTGTTTAATGAAATTGATGAAATAACTTTGCAATATGATAAAGAAAAAAATAGGATAATTCAAGAGGATTGCCAGGAAAGGATGAAGCTGAGAATGAAAGTTGTAATGAACTGCTGAAGAGATTTCACGTGGAAATAGAATTCTTGGAAATATTGCTCAAGGAACCTGAAGGAGAAATGAAGTTTTTAGAACCTGATGAAGAAAATGGTATAATTACTATGCATTATATGGATGAAATGTCTCTAACATTTATAGAGTTAAGTAAATGTTTAGACTCTTTAGTTAATGATGTGACTGTAGATATGGAAGACAACATTAATAAATATGATGCTAAAATCAGAGAAATTGAGTAGAGATTATTTTAAGATGAGATTAAAGATCGGGAACAACAAGGAAGTTATGTCCTTAGAGACATGAAGAAGACAAAATTATTAATCTAGCAAGGTAAACATGGAAGGAACCAACAATTTAAAAGAGATAATGATCAACATGAGAATGGATTTGAGGAAGGCATTAGATTGCAGAAGTATATCAATTGGCAGCAGAATGAAGAATAAGAGATTAGTCTAGCAGTACAAATAAAGGGTCAAGTGGAAGCTACAGATGGAGAATGAAGAAAAGGGTCAAGTGGAAGATATTGCAACAGATATGGAATGACAAGCTGATGAATGAGTTCAGAGAACTTGAACAAATTCATATGGATTTGTTAGACAAGGAGAGAGTCAAAGGAATAGAGTCACAACAAGAAGGATTTGCTGAAATCTAGAAGATTTATGATGGAAGGCTGGTCTTGAAGCATCAAAAGAGGATGAAAGGTATTGTATTTTGAAAACTAAATGTTGTTGCGTGTTTGTAGGTTATGTAAACTTGAGGGAAAACAAGAAGTTTTTGGAAACTATCATATCAACAGGTGGAAAGATGACTACCCATAGTTATATGAAGAATAACGAGAAAAGTTACAGTAAAGTGAAGAAATATGTCCAATCAGATGACATCCAAAGGATAAGTCAAAAGGAGGATGGTTAAATATGGAACAAATATTTTTCTCAGGAAAATTAATGAAGCTAATACAAACCCAGTGGAGAATCTTCTGCTGTGTTCAGGAAGTGAGAGTTAACTGGAAGAGTTGATGATGAAATTATTTGAGGAGACCTTGGTGTCTCATAGTTTTGAAACTAATATTTTGTGTGTAAATGCAGGATACACTAAAGTAAGGCAACTATTTAAGGTTGTCATATGGAAAGGAAAAGCAAAGATTTGATTTTTCAGAAGTTAGAGGAAGGAAATTCACATAATATTGTGGTGCAGAGGAAATAGCAGTTGTTAAACATAGTTATAGTTAATTATGCAGATATTAGACAACTATTGAAGACTGAAGCCAAAGGAGAATAGCTACTGAAGGTTGATATAGAATATTTTGTAGATATTAAATGGCTATTGAAGATTTTTGACCCTGAAGAAAGCCAAAGTAAAGAAGGACTAAAGACAAATGTTGCAAACAATGAAGTTAGTAAATATTGTGTAGAGCTCTTGGGAGAAATTCCGAATGAGATGGAAAATTTGTGGCATGAGTCTAGTCTTTTGGAGAAGAGGCAAGGAAACCAAAGAATAAGTGATCAGACTATACAACTAGAACTGAATAAGAATGAAGAATTTTTCATGGATGAAAAATATGGAAAAGAAGTTGTCAAAAATGTTGGCATAATAAGGAAACAGGGTAAAGGATTTGTGTTTAATGAATTGATTTATTCTGGTGAAGATTTATATGTAGGAACAAGACAATGTGAAGTCAATTCAAAACAAGGAATTTATTCTAAAGATCAGATCGAAGTAAGGAAGGATGAGATTAGAATTCTCAGAAAGATGGAATGATGTTGAATCTAAAGTATGGAATTGTTGAACTGGAGATGAGTACAAGAGATGATAGTAACAGGATTACTATTGAACCACAAAGAGTTATTGATGAAGAAGAGGTTGAAAATGACATTTCAGAAGAAGAAAAATATGTTGCCATGATCCTTAAAGGTGCAGAAATTAAGTTACCAGAAGAAGAGGTATTCCAAGTAGTTGAGCAAGCAGGAGGAATTCTTAGTTTGCATGAAATTTGTGGAGTTGCGGGTATACTAAGAATTGAAGTAAGAAAATATGAAGCAATGAATGAGAAACTAGAAGAATGATCTAGATTTACCGCAAGGGATCAATGGAGAAGGTATTTGTACATTTCATAAATGTATATGGAAAAATATTGCCACAGGGATTATGATGTTCTTATGCAAGAACACATCCAGTTACAGGAGGATAGTATTAATCATCTAAGAAGTGAAGTGGACAAAGGAATTGATGAGTTGTGGAGACTCATACAACAACATTCCAATAAATTAAATAGAGCACAAAATAAAGAAGGAATATTGGCTCGAAAGAATGAAACAAGTGAAGGTAATGGTAAATTGAAAATTAAAGTGTGGAATCCTGACATAAATTGTGATGATGAGCAAAAAGAAGTAAGATATATGAAAAATACAGTTGCAAATGGTGAGAGCATATCTAGTGGAGCACTACAACATAAAGTATGGAGACTGGGAGAATAATAAACAACAATAGTAACCAAGGACATACTACTAAACAAAGTATGGGATCGAGGAGGACACAAATCAAAAGCACGTGATCAGGAGATCATGATTATTTTTAACCTTGGGAGTTTGATGTAGGAGCATCTAGGCCTAGCCAGCAATGTGATGGTGTGATCACATGTTGTGGCTAATAAACGTTTGGAGGAAGAATTGGTTATTTAATTTGTATTAATTTAAAATTATGTAAGTGGTTAATTGTTGCCTAATTCTAAACAAAATTGCAAATAAAATGGCAAGTGATCCTCCCTGCATGGAGATCAAGCCAATTAGCTATATTGATTAGTTAGAATAGGATATGATTTCTAAAAATATTGTTAAGTCCTTCATTTGTGGAAGGATATGGTTAGATAGAACATATATGTATTTTACTTCTTTTCTGAAACAGGAGGGGGACAGAGAGATAGGATTCACGATGGACTTGTGATCCTATGGGCAGATTAGGAATAGAGGCCACTGTCACGTGGAATGAGTCGAGGTTGCGGACAAGATCGACCTTCCTAGTATCTAAAGATATCTAGTGACAAGCAAGCCAATCAAAAACTATCTTTCTCTAAATATGCAATTAAAAACAAAGGCAAACAAGTGTTTTAGGCCTACCTTGGATCCAATGCAAGTTTGTTGAAGCCTCGCTCCCTCGCTCCAAATGAGCTTCCTTGAAGTGTAATTCTGCAAACACACACAAGCAAAAAAATTAAATAGCACCTGAAAAGCCAATATCATAAAGCATATTCATCATAATGATCAAGGAGATTATGAAACAAACCACATAAAACAATTTGTTGAGAAAAATGAATCTGATTGTATTAACAAATGAAGAAGAACTTTACAGCCTGTGCCTTGATGCTATACAAGCTCCTCCCAGGGTCAGATAAGAAGTCTCCTCTACTTTGACAAGTTTCACTCACTTCCCAATGAAACCAAAAGGTATGTGATCTCTCCTCTCAAGTTTTAACTAGGAAGTCCCAATTCCATCAGCATTTACCCTCAAAATGTTCAGCTTCTAACCTCTCCAGCAACTAACCCAATGTCTTAATTTATAGTGCAATGGAGGGAAGTTACTAGGTTCCTCCTTCAAAGGGATAAGCCCTCCTTCAAAGGGATAGCTCCTCCTATCAAGGGATTAGCTCCTTCTCTTTTGGGATGCATGAACCACCTTGGAGCGAACAATCCACGTCAAAATCCTTCTAGAAACATCTAGAATTAACCCAAAAGTGAGTTTTTTAGGATAAACTTGCGTCTTTTTGACTTTTACAGGGGTACGCACCCACCCCTTTATAGATAGAGCGTGCAGGTACGCAGGTAATATGAACAAAGGGTGCGGGTCCACAGGTAGAAGTAGGAGAAAGTGCGGAACCAGAGTAATATTGATTTTCAATGTCTTTCTCTCATTTTCAAAGCTTGACATGAAGAGCTAAGGTCTGAGACTTGCTTAGGAGGCTAGTATAAGTGATGATAGACCCATATTGACTGCAAATAATCATGATGATGATATTTTTGTGTAACATATTGCCCCCTAAAGTACGAAGTATGTAATAGATGAGATTTCATTTATCATTTAAGAAGAGTGAAGTACTTTATCATTCCGAGGATTATCTTGTGGAGATCCCAGTTGGAACTTGTAAAAACATTCAAGTGCAAAATATATATAGGAGATCATATCATCGCTGAGGTAGGCATTCCCATACTTAGATCAAAACTAACTAGAAAACTAACTACTGCTCTGATATAGAAACGATATTGTAATACATCATAAGTATAGACACATGTAGACATAGTATGGATGCAGCCATCTGTTTATGAATAGTCTACAACATAATGAGTACAAAATTCCTCACAGCCTGGATGGTGGAAACTAGATCCAGTGTCTTCATTTCTACTCCTGGAAATAGTACGATTCTATCCATGCGAATGAATGTGTCGAAGTCGAACATGGTAGAAACCACCGATGATGTAAATTTTTAACAAGTGTGAGAGAAACCACCAATAATGACAATGGCTCTCAAAGTACTCAATACAATCCATGAGATGTGATTAGATGTGTCAATGTTGAACATGTCACAGAATCCTTCGATTTAAGGTCAATGATACAACCTATCGTCGAAGACGAGAAATCTGCCATTGAGGCATGTAGATTCCAAGGTACTGGCGATTTCTAGATCATCTTTCTAGATAAAGAGCTGAAGTTGATAGAAATCGATCCGTCGTAAGCAAGCCCATAACACGAAATCATAGATCAAGTTCAAAGAAATTTAGTTGCAAGGATTGACTCAGGGATGGTCAAGATGGATGACAGATATTTTTGCAGATGAATGGCTTATTCGTACTGACCTCTTGAACACATAACGACACAACAGATGGTTTGGTGATGATTGACTCAAATTTAATACCTAGAAACCAGCTGAAGACTTTCAATGTGGTTTGATCAACTGTTAGGCAAAGGATTTCCCAACCCAAGTGAATGAAAGTGTCATGTTCAAGAGTGGTTACAAAGTATGACAAAAGGCTCATTTTTCTCTCTTTTCCCCCACCATTTATGGCAAGTACCTCTTTATTTTTTACAAGCTTGAGGAGGATAACATGTGCTTGATTATAAGCTCATCCTTCGGATGAGTCCAACTTAGTTTAAATTCGAACCCTAAGAAGGAGTGGTCCGTTCCTGTTTGTAATTGAACAGGTCCTTTACTGTCGAAATTTAACGAGTCCAGTATATGAGAAACTCGGCTTTTTTCATTTTTAGCGAGTCTGAAAAAACTTAAGAAGACTCTAGGGTTGACTTTTTCGTAAATTTGTGTCTCCCAAGCCCGAAAAATTATAAAATAATACTTGAGAGAACCGCTTGATCTTTTACAACCAAGGAGTACTTTTCATAATTAGTGCCTCTAATACAAAAAAGTAAAAAAGCGATCAACGACACGTCATTTTATGACCAATATCGAATTTGAAACGACAAAAACCCGTCAATCTTTTCGTGTTTTTACGGTCAAAAAAGGGCTGTAAGAGGACCGTCTTTTTAGTTCCGTTTTAATGAGCTTAAAAAGAAAAACTCAGCAATCTTTTCATGTTTTAGGAGTCAGAAAAGAGCTTAAAGGTGACTCTAATGGTTTTTCGTTGAAAATGATTGATTTCGCTTGAAAATCCATTATCCTGAACAAAAACTCAAACATTACTCATACCTGTTTAATAATAGGTAAAAATGTTGCAAAAAACACCTTTTTAAAGTGAAACATAAACAAATTTAGAATTTATTTACCCAAAAAACTTATAAAAAGGACTTTTTACCATTCATTTTTACCGTTTGAGATTTGGGTGAGAAAAAAGGGCTTTTGACCAGAAACTTCCCGTGAAGATTGCGGAAAATCTGTCCGTCGGAATCGAACGTCGTCTCCTCCAGGTAATCCACATCATCCTACTCTTCATTTTTGTCTGTTTGAAATTGTTTTTTAGGGTTTACTTTTTATTTTTACGAGGTTTTTAGGTTTGAAAACCCCCACACGGGGGCTCGCAGGTTTACCTCAGGGGACCTGCGTACCCCGACTTTTTTGCAATGGGCAAAAATTCGGGGGTATGCACCTGCCGTGAAGGCAAGGTGCGGACCCCATGCACTATCCCTAACAAGGGGGTGCGTACCCCATGCATAGGTTTATAAAAACCTAACTAACTCAAAAAATACCCAATGAAATCAATTTTGCATATTCTAATTCGCCTTTTTTACTTGATTGTAGGATAAACATCATGCTTGACACGAGGATGTGGACCTCGCCACGATGAATCATCAACCTTCAATCAATGCATTGAAGGCATGTAGCTTGTACAAGTTATGGGCCGTACTTGGCATGAGGGCCCAGGTGGACTTTTTGCAGTGGCTAGTTGAGAGATGGAGTATACAGGACCGGCGCTTCTATATTGGTGGACACCAGCTCGAAATAGAGCCAGTTGATATATACTTCTTGACTGGTTTGCCCAGGAGGGGTGAACACTTGACTCTATTTGGGCCCAGGGCAGGTGGCCAGTCTGTCGAGAGCCTCTGCCTAGAGTTTTGCAATGTCCAGAACCAGGACAAAGGGATAGACATGAAAACTATATCCCTTCCTGAACTCATGGTTATTGCATTCACAGTTACCAGAATCTATGGTAGTGCAGCGCTACACATTGCCACCGGATCCCAGATGCGGATGGCAGTTGATTGCTTTCGAGGCACCATTTTCAACTGGTGCGATGTTGTGTTGGCCAATGTGAAGGGCCAACTAACCAGGGCCAAAAATGGACAGCTAAAGACCTTTGGTTATGGTGCTATAGTTGTGAGTTTTGGTCTAGAGAGGGTTCCGATGCTGATCCCACAGCACCTTACTGTTGGAGCTAGGCTTCCTCAAGAGCCCAAATTGATGTGATGGGTTGCAGTTATGGCTCGTCATCTTGATGAGGGGACTGAGGTCGTTCGTTTCAAACCTGAGTATTTCCAATGGTTGGAAAACTAGGTTTTTTCTATCCAGGACTTTCCTTATGCTGGGGTTGATTTTCGTGGAGACCCAGACATGGCTCTTCCACTAGGAGAGCAATGGGATGATGCAGGTAAAATCATTTTCAACATTTTCCCTAATTTAATTTTTTGTTGTTTTTATATCGTCCCAAAACTGATAGTAAAAAGTTTCAAATGCAGATGTGGGCCCACGGCGACCAGCCGCTCTCTGGCCTTACGAGAGGAAACAACCAGTTGCACCGGCTCCAGCACCATAGGACGAATCAGCAGAGACCTTGGCCGAGTTGGAGAGCCATTTAGAGCGCCTGACAGGGGACATGCCCGAGACCAGCATAGATGACATCCCTCGTCAACTTTAGCGCTATGTGATTGGGATCCGAGGACCTTTTAGGAGGTTCCTTTGTAAGGTGGCCCGTGCAGTGGTTTCGTATCGAGATCATCACCAGTGATGGGATGATCGCCTATTGTAGTCACATATGAAATTTTTGCTTTTTGTACTTTTCATTTTTTTCGATCATAAGGTGTTTTTCAACCTATGATCGAGGACGATGTATTATTTTGACACACTCCTATGTTATATGATATCATTATTACCAACTTATCTTGTTAAACATGTTATGGAATGTTTTTAAATTTACTTTTATGATTATTACACATGTCTACTTAAGATTTGAGAAGCAATTGCATCTGCTAATGTATTTAAAGATCTTGGAATATGCTGATATTCAATATAGTCAAATTCACGTTCCAAGAGATGCACTCTCAAAAATAATCTTAATAAAAATGGATTTCTAATGGTGTATACCCTATTAAGATGTAATACAACGAGTTCAGAATCTAACCTCACGATCAAACTCCGAATACCAAATGAAATAGATTCAGTTAATAACTCAATCACTGCAATATAATTTGCAATGTTGTTTGTTGTTTGACCAAGGCTTACCCCATGCATGGATACCAACTCGTCAGAGGGCGAATAGATAACCCAAGCTGCAGAAGAAATATTCTGTGTACTACGATAAGCAACATCAGTGAAACCAATGTATGTTTGGAGAGGCGTCGACATCTGCGACATCAAACGTAAAACCAAGATAAGCAGGAATAACGATGAAAAACTCACTCTCTAAGCTAAGCACACTTTTTAATCTAAAACACACTAGCTAGAAGGAAAACTAACTTAACTAAAAAATCTCCACACTCATTTTAAGCATAATACCTCTTCAGGTAAAGACCATTTCCAGGTTTACCTAAAGAGACCCCATCAAAGTCTACCAATTCATAGGCCCCTTTCGCTAGCTTTTGCTTGACAACATAGGGACCATGCCACATAGGCATGAATTTTCTAGCACCTAATTTATCATTTGCTTGATCATACAATAAGAATAGATATCCTTCCGAAAAATTTCGAGGGGTCACATTTCGATCATACTGAGCTTTAATATGTTTTGCATGAGATTCGATCGCTAATGCAGCATCGCAGCAATTCTCATTTAGCTAAGCCAAGTATAACAAACGTCTTTCCTCTTCGGAAGTGGCTGGAAGTAACTCGATGGCCATTTGCAATGACGGGATTTCACACTCAATAGGTAACACAACTTCCAAACCATAAACTAGTTGGAAAGGAGTGAACCCTGTTGATGTTTTAACTGAGGTTCAATACACCCATAGCACTGAAAATAGCATGTTGTGCCAATTCGACCTATGAATCCCAATGATTCGTCGGATCATGATGACTAGAACTTTGTTGATGGCTTCAACCAAGGCATTAGCTTATGGATAATAAGGAGTTGAACTGTCATGACGCAAGCCAAGCTGGCCTGTAAGTTCAGTCATCATAATGTTTCGAAAATGACTCCCATGATCAGTGATAATCGCTTGTGGAACACCAAACCTAGCAATGATATGATTAAATATGAAAATCGCAGTTGTTTTGTCGTCTGCCTCAAATGTAGGCATCGCCTCGACCCACTTGGTAAAATAATCTACCACAAGGATAATATATGCATGCCCCCCGGCCGAGTGAGGGTTACATGTAATAAAATCGATACCCCATTTGGAAAAAGCACCAACGGCAATTATAGGGTGAAGAGGAGCAGGTGGAGTGCGCATCTTTCGATAAAAAATTTGGCTGTTGTGGCATTTTCGGACCACAATAATACAATTTTTAAACATAGACGGCTAGAAATAGCCAGCGCGTAATATCTTTTGGGCAGTGGCATACCCAGACATATGACTTCCACACGCTCTAGAGTGACAGTCATTGAGGACCCTTTTAGCTTCCTCATGAGTCAAACAACGTCAAAATACAGAGTCCGCCCCATGACGATAAAGAGTATCTCCAATAATTTTGAACTATTGGGACTGGAAGCGTATTTTTCGCCAGTCCGGTCATGAAATATCTAGCCAAAAGGTTTGGGTTTGGAGATAAACGATGATATCCCCGTACCATGGATCTAAAGTGTTGATTAGAAACAAGGATTCGTCCGCAATGGGATCCTCTGCCATAGTTTTCGTGTTAGCACACGGGGAGTCACACATTAATTACGCAAAAACTAAAGATTTCTTTGACTTAGACTTTTCAAATTCCAAGTCGAACTCCTGCAGGATATCAATCCATTTGGAGTACTTTCCCCCCAGCAATTTCTTGGTCAAAATATAGATCATAAGGTTGCAATCAGAAATAACTATAGTCTTACGTAGTAAAATTTAATGACGAAAACGTTGGACAGCTTGAACAGCTGCCAATGCCAATTTCTCCACATGTGAGTATTTTAGCTTAGTTGGATTTAACATGCGACTAAGGTAATATATCACATGTTCAGTACCGAATTCATGTTCCTAAACTAACACCATTCTGATGGTGGAATAGGAAGCGGCGAGATACAAGAAGTGGTCCTGTTTGTAGTTTGAAGGATGCAACAACAGTGCATGGGTCAACGCATGTTTTAGCGCATCAAAAGATTTCTCAGCTATCTCGTCCCAAAAGAATGAAGTATTCTGTTTCAACAACCGGGTAAAACCCTTTGTGATCTTGATGTAGTTAGGGATGAATCGACGTAAATATTTTGCTTTCCCTTGCAAACTTTGGAGTTGGCAAAGACTCGAAGGAGGAGGCAACCTGATAATGGCTTCAACCTTCAAGGGATCGATGCGAATGCCAGCTTTCGAAACAACAAACCCCGGTAACCGACCCGTTTCAATACAGAACACACACTTGTGGGGATTCAACGTAATCTGATAATGCCTACACCTCATAAATATTGCTCTTAAATGAACGAGATGATCAAGCTCGATGTAATGAATGAGCAGGCAAGTCATCGAGAGAGGGTTGCATAATGTGCTTAATATCATGAAAAGCATAAGACATGGCCCGTTGAAAAGTTTCCTCGGTGTTCTTGAGCCCAAAAGGTAATTTGGAATAAGAAAATGTCCCCCATGGACAAATGAATGTCATTTTTGGTTGATCAGCAAGTAGAATATTGATTTGATTGTATCCAGAAAAGCCATCCATAAAGGAGAAAATTTCCTTGCCGGCACAATCGTCAATGATTTGATCGATATAGGGAGTAGGGTAATTGTCCTTTGGACATGCTCGATTAATGTCCCTATAGTAGATACATATTCTTATTGTCCCTTGCTTTTTGTTAACAGGAACAATATTCGATACCCAATCTGTTAACGGGATTGGATAAATGAAACCTGCTTTGAGTAATTTTTCAACTTTTGCTTTAATTGTAGCAGCTTTTCTTAGGTGAATCTGACGCAAAGGTTGCCAGACAGGTTTAGCATCTGGATAAGTTTTGATTTCATGAATTACAATTTTTGGGTTAATTCCTGGCATTTACTCATATGACCAGGCAAACACATCGCGGAATTCTTGAAATGGGGCCTTATATGTTTGAATTTCATCGTCTGTACAAGAGGCACCTATATGAACGTTTTCAACAATTCCAGGCTTAACTGAAATGTCAAGGGGAATAGTTCGAGAAATATTTCCCAAGTTTAACTCAGAATCGGGATGTTTCATTGGATTCTGAGCATCCTTAACATATTCAGTCGTAAAAATTGATGAAAAATCATTTTCAAAACGATTGCTCTCGGGTAAAAACGAAGATCTTCCCATGGTAACTCATCGATGCATAGGATTTCACGAATTTTCTCATTCGTTTGAACAAGTTCAGAAAACGTTATTAAATCTGAGTTTGATGTCGAAAGTGATTCCTCATGGACCACATTCATTAAGTCGATTTGGGTTGATGTTGTGTCGGAAAATGACTGCACGGTCTAATACGCAAGTTCATACGGACTAAAAGGCAGAACAGTACCAAATGAGTCTATCTCAGATTCAAAAGGTATGATCCAAGGATCATCATTAACAATGGTTTCTGATGAAATCATATGAATGGTTGCAGTAGAAGATGGTGCGTTGATAGGAGGAAAAGGAAAAGTGCCCAGTAAACCGGAATATTTAACTAGCCCTACTCCAACATCCTTATAAGGGATCGTCACTTTACCAACATGCTGAATGCTCTCAGCAAAGGCTGGGTCGGATGAAAAGTACGACAACTGGTCTAAGGTTATGATCTTTCCATTATGAGGGAACTTTATAAGCCGAAAGACCGATGAAAGAACAGTTATCATAGCGTAAGACCAACTACGACCCAAGAGAAGGTTGTAATCTAGAGGGGCATCAACCACCTCCACATCTAGATTAACGGTTTTACCTTCAACCCCTATAGGTAGATCCTGTAAAATGCCAAAAGAATGAAACCCACAGCCATCAAAAGCCTTTAGAATCATCGGGGATTGATTTAGTGAAGGAGAACCAAGCGATCTCCAACATTGTATCAACATAATACACGTGGAAGCTCCCTCATCAATCACAGTCCTATGAACAGGTCTACTTTTTACTATCACTGGAATCTGGACAGCCATTTGATGAGGTAAGCATAGTGCACTATTTTCTAGATCAAAGATTATAAGTTTTGGGTCCTGAACGTCAACAGATCCTATAGCCGACAAAAGTAACTTGTGTTGTGCTGGACAGGATTGTAGCACTTCCAAAGCCGACATTGCTGAGGGTGAAATAACTAAATCCTTAACAATGTTATAGTTCTGAGCTGCTCTCGCATGTGGATTGAAAGCAGACTTTCGAAGTATACCCTTGGCGGGCGGTTTGATTACTAAGTCTGGATTAGGTTTCTCGATCTGTAATGGATCGGAACCGGGAGCTGAGGTTGATGGGTTCGAATGGGAAGATTCTGCTTCTTTACCATCAACAAGACTTTTACTGCCATAATCTTGCGATCGAGTTGCAATCCTAACGTGGGACATCATCAATATGGGTTCTTCATTGGCACTGGAGGACGAAGCTATCATCTTACTGTCTTGAGCTAGAAAAGGATCCTTCAAGATAGCAGGAGTTTGGGAACCTTTGACAATTTTCGCAACCTCTGCACGATGAGGGCAGTCTCTCATAAAATGTTCTTCATCACAGATGAGACACAGATAACGAGGTTTGCATTTTTCATCAGTTGATTCCACTTTTTTAGCTTTCTCTTTCAAATTCTTATATGTTTAATTCTTCTTCTTCCCTTTCTTCTTACCACCGGTTTTTTATTTAGCTGTAGATGACTCTACAACATGAATATCGGCGGAAAGTTCCGCGGAAGAATCTCCTGTCAGGGAATCTGGCAAGGTATGATGGAGAATGAATTCTTGGAAGACTTCTTCTTACTTTTGGTATTAACCGTACCAATCATACCATCAGCGGCATGAGACCCTGAAGGAGCAGCAGCGATTTGATTTTGTTTGGGTAGATAGGGGATTTTCTCGTGTAACGTACCTGACTGAGTATAAACTAAGTCAAGGTACTGTGCTTGAGCAATTACTTGCTCCTCAGTAATGACTCTGGCTTTAGCTACATCCTCAGTGATCTTGGGCAGTAAAGATTTTACAAACCATTCAGCTAAGATCTGATCCGGGATAAAAATTTTCACTAAACGCTGTCGACGTCTCCATTCATGGATATGATCTGAAATGTAAGTGGACGTTGACTACTTTAATGAAGTTAATGATTTCGTGCCATTGTCATATCTGACTGGCAACTGAAAATGAGTTAAAAACGAGGTAGCTAACTGACTAAAGTTATAAAAAGTGGCTCGCGGTAACTCAATGTACCACTTGGCCGCAAGACCAATGAGAGTATGCTGGAAAAGTCGTAAACAAATTGAATCATCTGAAATGGAATTAGACGCACACCAAAGGTGATAAGTCATCACATGGTTCAACGGGTCCTCTCCCGGCTTACCTTCGAACTAAGGAATATCACTGGGCAACTTATGCGGCATTGGCGGCCAATACTGAAGATAGTTGATTGGATCGTTCGTAAGGCACGTTAAGTCAGGCAAGTCCAAAGTTATGATAAATGGTAACTAACGATTAGGGTCCCTAAAACTCTAGGTCTATAGACCAGCCCCAGGAGGAGGATATCCAGGATAACCAGGAATTGGAATCGCATTTGTGATATTTTGACCTCTTGGAAAACCAGGATTAACCGGACCATACTAGGGTTGTTGAGGTTGTTGGTATGTATACCCAGGGTACGGTTGATACTGATAGGTTGGTTGCTGCGTAGTAGGACCGTATTGGTATTGTCCTTGATACGGTTGTTGATTATACTGAGGTTGAGTGGTGACAACCGTACTTCCTACAGGCATCTGAACCGAAGTGTGGACCGTGGGTCCAGACTGAGGTAAAGATGTTTGAGGAGTAGATACAAGGACAGTAGAAACCGGAGCTGTCGATACTCCAAAAGAAGGTGGGGTAGATGTAGCAGATGTTGCAGTAGTCACAGCAGACGTTTGAGGTGGAGTACGAGGCGTACTAGGCCCAGACTAAGAAACTACAGAAGGTGCAGAAGTTTGAACAGTAGTCTGGACAGGTTGCTGGGATGAACCAGAAACCAAGGGTTGTCCAGTTTGAGATGACAACTGCACATTCGGTTGCAAGACCTGTTGGGATTGAGATGGATCCCACACTAAATTCGTTCCAGGGTATGGACGCCATAACAGGTTGAGGATCTTGAGACCATAACCTGGTTGTAGGGTAGGTTGATAATATATTTGACTGAAGGTGGTGTAACCTGAGCTGGGTACTGACCTTGGGTTGATTAACCCTGAGGCACGTATTGATACTGGGGTTGACCTTGAGGTACCTATTGATATTGAGGTTGATTTTGAGGTGCATATTGATACTAAGGTTGACCCTAAGGTACATATTGATACTAAGGTTGAACTTGAGGTACATACTGAGTCTGGGGTTGACCTTGAGGAACCGTACTGTCCCGTAGGTATGTACTGTCCTTGGGGTTGTCCCCCGGGCGCAAACTGAGTACCTTGAGGTTGCCCCCCAGGATATACTGGGTACCTTGAGGTTGCCCCCCAGGCACATACTGGGTCCCTTGAGGTTGCTCCCCAGGCGGAGACTGGCCACCTTGCGGTTGAGGATTGGGAATAGAACCTGACATCATGAGAATATCTTCTACACTCAATAGTTTAGTACCATTACTTCCAGTTAATAAATTTTGTTCAATAGGTTGAGGAGATGCTCCCGAAAAAGTACCAGACATGGACTGATACCCAGCGGGAACAGAAGGACCACCGTACAAAAAGGCTTCTGGAGATTGAGAAAACATGGATGATTGCTTAGACATATTCAATGGAGAATAGTAACCTCTAGGTGTTGGGTGATAAGAAATACAAGGTGGCGAAAAACTTAGTCCCGGGTTTTCCAAAAAATTAGTCAATGAAAGATACCAAGCATTGCTCCTAGGTGGACTGTAAAAGATTGATTCACGCTCCCTAAGGTCTAAGATAGGCTGACCTTCTGGAAAAGGAATGCCTTCTTCGTTGTCAGAAATAGCAAGTTCTTCAACAGCTATAAGTCCAGAAGGAAGATCTTGGGTAATTATTGTTTCTACCCTAGGTAAACTAGGACCACTAGAAGCTGGAGAAGCAAACTCTGATATTGGAGTAGCAGCAATTACAGATTCAGGTTCAGATATTTCAAGTTCTTCACCTATATCACTAGTAGATGCAACACTACCAGTGACTTCTGAAACGGATACAAGTTGCGGATTATAATCTGCCTCTAACGGTTGAGAATCAGGATGTACTATCAAAGAAGATTCTCCTTTTTCAGGTGACCCAATTCTACTGTCTCTAGGAGTTACGAGGACTTTCAAGCCTTCAAGCTGGCTCGGTACTTCCTCAGGAGGTTGGCCCTAAAGCCTACGGGACTTTCTCAGTAACTCAGCCACGTTTACAAACTCAGGAGATTGGCCCCGAAGTCTACGTGACTGCCTTGGTAATTCAGGCACACTTAAAGAATTTTAACTACTTCACATGCAAACAAAGTAAAATCTCAATGAAAACCACCTAAAGCCTCTAAAGAACCAAACAAATTGAATCACACGCCTAAAGAATCTAGGAGATCAATCACACACAAACAGTAACTTTCCATACCGAAAACACTAGTTGGTGATGAAATCCAACGTTGGAGAGTTCGATACAGAAATAGCGATTGGAACAGTTACCCCGACAACCTGCTTAATGAATAGACTAGCACAAGTTTCTCCACTTAACCGTTTCGAGTGAAGAGAACCCCCCAGAAAATCCAAGTGAGTCTAGCCGACATCTGCTCTAGGTACAGTGGGATCTTCCCACCACCATCACCTTAGGAAGAATCCTATAGAATATGGTCACTATGGTTACCAACAGAAACAAATATACCTGGGGGAACAGCCTATGATCCGATACGCACGCAAGGGCAGAGTAACAAGCTCAATCCCCTTGAAGGCTCCTTGACATAAACTAAGGTTTACCAACAAGTGACCCCAGGCTCCTCGACAATGGTTAATCTGAGGTTTACCATTTTTAATACGTGAATATCTGGCATCGTTCCCAATGAGGAAGGATTGATTGCCACACTGGTTCAGACACGATCTCGTGCTTCTCCTTTAAGAGGAGCTTTCCCAGAGCATAGATGCAGCAATTGGATTTCTCTCCTACCGCAAGATACAGCTACTTCTTTGTTTTACTATCTTGGAGAGTTAAGTACTCCCTACTCCAAGACATTAGCCTAAGCTATGTTGGTGTAATAGAGCCCTAGAAATAAAAAGATTTCTAGATTAATTTTACTTTAACCGTTATTTTTATTGGTTTTTGATTAAGTCAAGAGGTGTGGAGATGAAACTCGTGGTGTGAACACTCGACTTAAAATCACTGAAAAGATGCACTTAATATGATCAAACAATCTTTTCTCTTCAAAGAACTTCTAGCTAGGAAAGAGTTTGAGAATGAAAATGCGTGTAAACGCAAATCTCTCTTAACAAACAAATTTAAAGAAGAGTTTTTGTTCCAATGCACTCAAAATGAGACAACTAGTTATTTGCACAAGAATTTCCTTTTTCATTCAAACACTCAAATGCTACCAAAACAGACTTTTTCAAAAGAGATTTTTGTATTTTTATAAAAACACTCAAAACTATGACTAAAACAAATCTTGAGAAAACTATGAACAAAGCAAATCTTAAGATCTACAAACTATAAAAAACTACTTGAAGTAAAAGCTTACAAAATATTTTTGTCTTTTCAAGGATGTTTTACTTGGCGATAAGAAAACCAAGGACTAACTTGTCCAGAATCACAAATCAGTGAAAAAACAAGCGATCATTTGTTCTTTTTGTAAAAGTGAAATCCAAACTTTTAACACAAGCTTTTTGAAATTTTGGAAAGAGAAAACTCAAGATGGATTCCTCAACAAAGGTTGATTTTACAAATGGTCAGACTCATAAGAAGGCCAATAAAAACCAAGGTGATCTGAGGCTTCTATGCTTCTAAGCTCTGAGCTACTACACGACCAACATGAAAATCAAAACCAGCAACCAAAACTTCTAGGAATTTCACCTAAAACCCTAACACCAATGAAATTAGACCAAGGAAAGCTTTTGACAAGTCACAAGCAGGTCTGGGTAGAGGATAACAACACCTAAACTAAGATAAAACTAACTAAAAGAGGAAAAATCAAGTTTTTCAAAAATTCAGCAGGGTCCGCAGGCTCAGAGTTTGCACAGGTGCGTGCACGCTCTGTGTGCAAAGTAAACATGCGTAGAGGTACACACTGTAATACAAGCAGAGGTTGCAGACTTCTCGTAAAGGTAACATACTTAGATCCACTAAATCCACCCAATTCCACACACAACAAGCCAAAAACAGAAACAAAAAGGCAAGTTTCTTAGGTCAAAGTGAAAACAAGGAAAACAATCAAGTCCCCAGTGGAGTCACCATTTTGTCACACAGAATGAGTCGAGGTTGCGGACAAGAATGACCTTCCTAGTATCTAAAGATATCTAGTGACAAGAAAGCCAATCAAAAACTATCTTTCTCTAAATATGCAATTAAAAACAAAGGCAAACAAGTGTTTTAGGCCTACCTTGGATCCAATGCAAGTTTGTGGAAGCCTCGCTCCCTCGCTCCAAATGAGCTTCCTTGAAGTGTAATTCTGCAAAAAAAAAACAAGCAAACAAATTAAATAGCACCTGAAAAGCCAATATCATAAAGCATATTCATCATAATGATCAAGGAGATTATGAAACAAACCACATAAGACAATTTGTTGAGAAAAATGAATCTGATTGTATTAATTCAATGAAGAAGAACTTTACAACCTGTGCCTTTATGTTGTACAAGCTCCTCCCAGGGTGCAACAAGAAGTCTCCTCTACTTTGACAAGTTTCACTCACTTCCCAATGAAACCAAAAGGTATGTGATCTCTCCTCTCAAGTTTAACTAGGAAGTCCCAATTCCATCAGCATTTACCCTCAAAATGTTCAGCTTCTAACCTCCCCAGCAACTAACCCAATGCCTTAATTTATAGTGCAATGGAGGGAAGTTACTAGGTCCTCCTTCAAAGGGATAAAGCGCTCCTTCAAAGGGATAGCTCCTCCTATCAAGGGATTAGCTCCTTCTCTTTTAGTATGCATGAACCACCTTGGAGCGAACAATCCACGTCAAAATCCTTCTAGAAACATCTAGAATTAACCCAAAAGTGAGTTTTTTAGGATAAACTTGCGCTTTTTTTACTTTTACAGGGGTACGCACCCACCCCTTTACAGACAAAGCGTGCAGGTACATAGGTAATATGAACAAAGGGTGTGGGTCCGCAGGTAAAAGTAGGAGAAAGTGTAGAACCAGAGTAATATTGATTTTCAATGTCTTTATCTCATTTTCAAAGCTTGACATGAAGAGCTAAGGTCTGAGACTTGCTTAGGAGGCTAGTATAAGTGATGATAGACTCATACCAACTGCAAATAATCATGGTGACGATATTTTTGTGTAACAACCACTAATTGAAGAATCAGGTGTGAGAGGAAAGATTCAGGAGGGTATTGAGTAGAGTGAGAGCAAGGATAGTGTGTGGATTTTATTTTGACAATAGAGATATTTCATTTGTGTAATCAACCAAGGTGAGACTCTTTAATAATTTTATGATTGAATGAATGATATTGTGTGTGTGTGATCAATTATTGAATCTGCAAATACCCTTGTATGCTTTCAAATTCTTTGTATTTAGGCTGGGTGATTATCCCTTTATTTTGTTATGTTTAACACCTAAATCGTATGATTGATAGAAGTCATGGCTTTATTTTCAATATCATTGTTGATGTTGGGTCAACGAAGTCTATTTACTTAATTTTGGTCCCACAAGAGAAAAACCCAATTTACACTAAGAATGAGCGCAAAACATAGTCGGATTTGGAATCCGGACTTGAACCATTTATAGATGAGACTGATATCAGATCAGCACTTTGAAATAGAAGGACTCTAGATAGTGGCCATCACAACTTGTGATTATACAACTCAAATGTGGTTGTTCAATCATGATCAACCACGACTGTTGGATCGCGAAGGTAGTTTCAAAAAAGTGCATGGTATTTCAGGTGGCAGAAGGACTGTAAACGGTATTGAGTGGTGGTCACCCGATCCCATTCACCCTTTGACACGTAGCAGCGAGAGTGAATAGGGAAATTGATATATCGGGTGGTTAATCCTTGTATTAATTGTCCACTTGAAATAAGATGTGGGTCGTCGGATCCACTACACGTAGATTGACAGTGGAGAATTAACGCATCAATTTGAATGTTCAAAGTGAATGTTGACCGTTGGATTGGAAAAGGGGATGAACGGTGGAGATCAACCGATCAGAGATCGATGATCAGAGCGCGCAGTAGGAAGGCGATGGACCAAAGGAAGGATCCACCAATATATATAAGTGGGCTTATAAATATTTGAGATCTAGATATATGTGTGGAGTAGGGTTTCCCATTTATTTCCTATGTTTCTATGTATTGTGATAAAAAGTGTTGATCAAGGTTTTAAGGCAAAAAGTGGAATAAAACATTTATGATAATGTAATGGGTTCTCATAGCTTAAGTGGTCTTGGTTTTAAAGGAAAGAAACTGAACTACGCTTCTGACATGCATATGTGGGCATGGAGTTTTAAAGGTTTATAAGGGTGAAATAGTCCCGATAAGGTGTTAGGGTGTGGCATCCATATGGTTGCATCAGACTTGGGAAAGACTTGATAAATACAAATGAACCTCAAAATACAATAAATTCAGTGCCCAAAAATGTGGTGAGTCTTAATGAGTATGGAAATTTTATGGTGAGTATAGAAAGTGGTGAGTTTTTTGGTGACTTTTTTAGTGAGTGTGGGGGCTAGAGAAGACTCCACAAGACTCAATAGAAGAGTCTTGGATGAGTCTTAGATGAGCCAAATTACACTGGTACAATGTGTATAGTTGCAACAATTCTTCTCTTGCATTTTCTTGTTATGTGAGTGTTCTCTCATTGTTGTCTTTTGTGCACATATCAGATCTGCAGGTTTAGAAGCTTCTAGCTATCCAGAGCTCTAGATTTTTTCATTGGTTAGTTCATTTCAATATTATTTTGGATTGGTGTTTAAAAATATTGGCTCTATGAATATGCAATACTATGGTAGGCGTTTCTCTATTCTAATTTTTGAGTTACAATAAAATAAACTATTTGTTTTGAAATCTGGGCCATATTAATTATGGAAGGAAAACCTTAGTTGAAACCATGGCATACAAATTTCAAATTTCAAATTTCAATCCTTTCATAGAAAAATTTGAAACTGTGTAATTTTGAGTTTGACTCCTAAATTTTTTAGCACAATTTTGGTATGGATTAGCCGTAAAGAGTATTGGAAATTTTCTAAGAAAGTACCTAACAATGAAGCCTCCCATAGTTGGTCACATGTCTTGTACTATTATTTTTGGAAATGGATCTTCATATAAGGCTTCCTCTGGAATTCAATGTTTTTACCTAGAAATAGGTTTTAGATTATGAAAAAGGTTACCCTTCAATGTCGGTTTTTCCATGAATATGGCATATAGCCCTATTATTTCCCTCTCCATAACTTAACTGCTAAAGCAAAGAATGGTTTTGAGATGCAAGGAGAAGGAAAAAGGAGAATGGGTTAAGAAAGAAAATCTAAGAAAGTGAAGGATTGAGGAAAATCCCCATGAGATACTAAAGTGAACTTGGAAGACAATTTTGATTGGAATAAAAATAAATGTAAATAAATAAAGTTGCAAAACAAGAGAGAAGAAACCATCATCAACTGTGAGGTCAACAAGGAAGAAATTAAGCTGAGGAACAACAAGGTAAGAGGTACAACAAAATAAAGTTTTAGTTAGGAAAAAGGTGTAGGAAAAGGAAATGAATGTTGAGAAGAGATGAAAAAATAGTTGAAATTGTGCACAAACAAAATGAAGAGTCATTTTTCAAACTTCCATATAAGTAGTAAGGGCTTTCATTAGAAAAGTTGCATCTCTAGTAAAATTAGTTTTTCTGTTAAAGAGTTCGAGATATTAGATCTAAATTATTTTTGACAAAATTGGTGAAAACTAGAGTTCAATCTAATAGACCTATTTAGTCTTAATATGGGAAATAAATCTAAGAGAACAAATCACGTTTGATGAATTAATGAATCATTAATTAACAGAAAACATGCCTATTATACCTCTGAAGTGACAATTTTCAAGTCAACTATTGTTTCTGCTACTTTTGACTATTGTTTCTTTCATCTAGTTATCTTGCGATAAATTAAGTTTAGTGTACTAAGAATAACTAGACATATGAGTCATACGAAATCAAAACTTATAATGGGTACAAGTTTCTTCTTTTCAATATACATTTGTCCTTGGTTTATACCTATTACAATCTCACATTTCTCTGGTAGGAGGAGCTTTCCCATGTTTTGGTTCTTATAGTTACAAAACTTGGACATGTGAAAACTTGAGTGAGACTAAAGAGTAAGTGATCGGCTCAAACACGGGAAAAACGAGGGTAAAGTACACTATTTCTTCTCATAATAATAGAAATTTTGTACTGGCCAATAAGCAAGTTTTACTTGCTAGCAAGTCAGTTTGGCTTGTTTTCTCTATTCGCATGAGTTTGAATAGGAAATTATAACAAATTTTATAAAAATTATCTTGATAATGTTATCAAGTTATAAATATGTATTTTAATGTAGTGGAAGACTAAAAGAGGAAGATAAAGATGAAAGTAAATATGATAGTACGGATAGTAGTTATACCATGCAATAGATTTTTGGTGTCTCCCCAAGAATGGATGACAGTGACGAGGACTTCCTCGACCCAACTGTGCCAAAAATTTCCACCAAAGATCCACTTCAAACCTAACGGTTGATATTCTGAAGAGTCTATTTGGATTCCTCTTCATCCCAAAAGAAAGTACTATTTTCAACTACATCATCAATTTCTTTTCTTCGCAGTAACCTTTCAACCACCTCAGGGTCAATATCCTAGTTGGTCATATACCTTTCAATTCTATCCAAGGACACCATTTCTTATAAGATATATATTAAAGCTTTAGGAAAGTTCCTAATGGGTTCTTAAAGAACTTTGAAAATAGATGCTACAGTGAACACCTTGCCTACTATAATTGTTTTTCCTACAAAAATGCATGTAGTGAATGTCACTACTGAAAAAAGTGAATGTGTGCTCCATGTAGTCAATGTCACTACTAAAACAAGTGAAGATGTGCTCCATAGAGTAATTGTATTCACTGAAAATAAGTACATAGTTTTGCATAGTCATTCGTATTCGAAATACCTAAAAGGCTCTACACGTGTTTGGAAATGCTCTTTGCATGCATGAATTTTGATAACCCTCATATATTTCAAAAGCTTATTAGTTGTATGAAGATCACACATTTTCAGTAATTGGAATTGATGTCTCCTATTTCTCTTGTATCCCCAAGATACAATGCCCATTATCACTATTGTGTAAAAGAAACCAGGAAACATAGAAATGCCCCAAACACCAAACACAATTGATAAAGCATCCCCAACTTGTAGAGGCATCATCCAGATGTACTAAAGATGCAACATCGTATCTGAAAGTTGTTCATAATCCACAACCATGTAATTTACAATTTGTCCAACACCATGAGCTTAACTAGTGAAGCTTGACAATATTAAACCCTTTATGTATAAATTTATGATCAGAAAAGACCTTATCAACATGCCCAACTTCTTACATTGAAAGCTATACTAATGGGAACAAATAACCTCAATGGATTTTGTTGAAAATAGTACCAATATAAGGATAGAGCCTTCATAAGGAAATCTCTAGTCTCTAGATGTAAAATCAACAAATTTTTGTATCAAAACTGGGCCAATATACATCACACACAGTTTTGCAATGGCTAGGGATGCAATAAGTTCAAGATTTGGCTAAAAGCATCGAAGAAATCTATGGTGTACATAGTATTGGTGTTCCACTATGTCGTTAGAGCAGCTTGATTTAAAAATTTCAAACATATTTTATGTGCTATCACTAGGTGCCAGTACAGGAACATTTGTCAATTCCAAATCATTTTTGTAATTGTTGTTAAATATAGGAATAAACCATCACCATGTAGCCCTTGATAGAATACATGTTGTAGCATAAGGGGTTGTTAATTATTTCTTAGTGACAAGATTGAGATTGCTACCCTCTAGAAGAGTTTTGTGTAATTTTTTTTATGTTTCTTTAGAAATGGTGATTCATGTACTCCCTTTAAGGGCTAATTTCAACAGAAATCCACGGGTAGGGGAAATTATCAAAGAAAAAAGTTCATCAGAAGGGAGAATACTATATGGATTAGGAGTTTTTGAGGTGAACCTAATGATTGCAGATATCAAGGATATTGTATTCAAAATGAAATTCATGACCCACCAGAGATATCGATATCTTGGATGTGTTGTAGCTTTGAATTTCTTCTCATGTCCAATTTAGTGCCTCAAATAAAATCCATGAAAGTGCTTGGACTAGTGTGTATTTTTCTTTGCTAATGCAAGAGTCAGACCTTCTATTTATTAATCACAAAATAAAGTACAAAGAGTAGTACAAAATTCTTAGACTCTGAGAAAAAAGGGAAACTGCCAAACATCTTTACTCTGCCCCTAATTTACACTTAACTGTCCTCCAAAGTAGAAAATAAGAAGATGGAGTTGGACTGAGAAGAACACCTAAATAAGCACCAATAACAGCCTAAAACCCGCCCGAAAGTGTAGAAATGGGTTCTTAAGCCTAGGAGGAGAACCTCTTGTTCCCCAATGAACACCGTCACCAAGTAATGAATCCTACCTCTTTTAATCACGACCGTAGGACTTGTCCAAACAATCGGATAGTTATAGATCCAATCCGCCAGAATGAACCCCCCGCCAAAAACCGAACAATCTGCACTGTAGAAATGCCTTAAGAGATCTGATGATGGAGAAGGATATCTCACTTGCCAACTAACTTGGAAGTTATCATGTGATAAAGGTGGTAATCCTCCCGACCCCATCGCCACGTAGCGCTTCCTAAGTGGGATCGCTCTCAAAAAGCAGAAACGGATTCCCACTTGAGCATGTCACGATCAACAAAAAACCACTCATGATGATGAAAGAAAGACTGGGAAAGGGAAACTCTGGTTTCACAGTCATCAAGTTTCATTTCCTCCCCTACATTCACAAGGATGACCCTCCTTGACCCGAAGCGCTAAGCTTTCAGCTCCTTCCTTTCTGCTGCCCCTGAAGCTCCTGGATCCTTGTCAAAACAATTGTAAATCTCTGTGCAACCCTTGATCTGAGAAACATTAGCTATCTTTTTCAAACCATTATCAAAAAACCCCATTGTGAGTATGCTTTTGAGTCAACCCCAGCTAGTTAACCATTCCCGTCTCCATTGCTCTCTTAACGAACGTTGTATTGTATTCAATAGCTTGGTTTTGATAGTCTGTTTATAGTCTGCTATTAGGGGAATTGCGCCAATTCATCACTACCCTGTTATCAGTGTAAATAACTCCTTGATTGGCTAGCATATCCGCTAGCTTGTTAGCCTTTCTTCTCACATGTGCAAATCTGACCGTTCTCAGGCTCTGTAGGTGATTATGAATTTGTTGGAAGACTTGAATAAGCCTCCAATTTGAAGAGGCTTTTTCTGGCCTTGGTCCCCAGCTTATTCTTTTGACAGAGTTGATGACAATCTTAGAGTCCGCTTCAATGATTTTGTTTTGCCGATTTTCCTGAACCAGGAACTCAAGACTTTCCTCCATGGCCATTAACTCCACCATGTTGTTGGTGATTTTTCCTAAATTGCCATAAACAATGAAAAGAATATCTCCCCTGTCATCTCTTAACACCCCTTCATAGCTTGCCTTGCCCAGATTACCTTTGGAAGCCCCATCGATGTTGAATTTGAGAAATCCCTTAAGGGAACGATGCCAGAAGTCAAGTTCCGGGTCCCCCATTGAACCATTCCTTACAGAGCCCTGAGGAACCAGTCCTTGCAAATCTAGCCTGCAGAGAATCCTCCAGTATATGGCCGAAGGTGGGTTCGAGGGAAGATTTATGATGGTAGTACTAACCATTTCCTTAATCTGTTTTAGGATTCTATGAAAGATATTATGAGAAGAGTTCATAACATTCTTGAATATCCTGTTGTTTTTTTCTTTCCAAACATTCCAAATAATGAAACTTGGTGTGAGAGCCCAAGCGGAACCAAGAAATTCATTATCCGAAAATTTCTTTCTCCATTTGGTGAGAGTGTTGAAAATGCTTCCCATATCTCTGTCAGATTGTTGGAAGATAATTGCAAAAGAATCCCATAATCTGGAGGTGAAAGACCAATTGTTGAGAAGATGCTCAATGGTCTCCTCTTGGGTTTCAAAGATTTGGAATCTAGAAGGCCCTAGGAATCCCCTTTTCCTTATATTATCCCAGGTCAGGATTTTCCTTTGAGGAACCAGCCACAGAAAGAGTTTAATTTTCATCCAACCCAGATGCTTCCAAAGGTTTTTCTAGAGCCTATTAGGAGGATGGGGATCGAGATCAAGGAGAATGAGTTTAGCCTCTTTATGATTGAATTTCCCTTCATTGTTGCTACCCCATCTCAGTTGGTCATGCCCCCTAGAAACCAGAATTTTCCTTTGCTCCAACATTTTCATCAGTCTTTTAGCTTTGGTTAAAATATGATTGTCCTCTCGGAGGTCTAAATTTCACCATTTTCTCCACTTCCCTACACTATTGGTATGATCCCAAAAATTCTTGACTTGGGTGAGCTCCGTAGTGTCAGTCTCTGCTTTGAGGTCCTTCAATTCCTCCTATAAGAGAATCGGTTCTTGTTGCCATCTATCCTCCCAAAATAAGGCCAAGTCTCACTCTCTAATTTCCCAGAAGCTATGGTCTTGAATCAGTCTTCTGTTATCCCAGGCTTTGTTCCAAATATGAGATCCTCTTATATTCCCATCCATCTATATGTGTTCATTATCAGTCCAAGTACTTGCATATTTTTCTTTCCAAGTAATGGTCCATTGTGCTTTTGGTTCCTTTATCCAACGCCACCAAAGTTTAGCCCCTAGAACCTTACAAAGAATCTCAAGATCATCTAAACCAATACTGCTTTGGTTTTTGGATTTGTAAATTTTATCTCAGGCAACTAAGACCCATTTCTTCTTATCTTCCCCATTGCCCCAATAGAAGTCTCTATGTATGTTTCTCATTTGATGCAGAATATTTTTGGGAGCAGGGATGGTAGAAAGCATAAAGATTTGGATTGATTGAAGCACAGCCTTTGTGAGGACCAACCTACCAGCCAAATCTAAAGATCTTATAGTCCATTTCCTAGTTTTCTCTTGCAGCTTACTGATAATTGGCTCCCAAATACTTTTGTTAAGTGGTTTTGCAGTTATAGGCAACCCCAGGTATTTCGAGGGGAGAGAGTCTCTTTGGAATCCCAGAATTCTGGATATGTTCCCCTGAATAGCAATATGAGTATTAAAGAAAAAGATATTAGAATTGGAAAGATTAACTTCCAAGCCAAAGGGCTTAGCAAAGTCCTTAAGGATTTGTTTGCAGGAAAGAGCTTCTTTGATTGTTGGTGTTCCTTGCAACATGGTGTCATCAACAAATTGTTGATGGGTTAAGGCATGTCCATTGTCAGCGAGTTGTATGCCCTTGACCTTACCAACAGCATTAGCATACTTAATGGCTCTGCCTAGACCTTCCATCATGAGAATAAAGAGAAAGGGAGAAAGAGGATCACCCTGCCTGAGGCCCCTGGTCAGGGTAAAAGTATCCGAGGGAGAGCCATTGACAAGAACTGAAAAACTAGAATAAGTGATCAAAGCGAGGATCGATCTTACCCAATTGTGATCAAACCCAAAAGCAATAAGAACCTTCCTGATATAGTTCCAATTCAGTTTATCATAAGCTTTGGCTATATCAAGTTGCATGATCAGACCAGCTTTTTTCTTACTAGTCAAAGAATGCATCACTTCATGTGCATAGATGATATTATTAAGAATTTCCCTTCCTTCCACATATCCTGATTGTTCCCCCAAAAACAATGTAGGTAAGAGGGGTTTGAGCCTGTTTGCAACCACCTTTGATATTATCTTGTAAACCACATTGCATAGAGCTATAGGCCTGAATCTATTTGGGGTTTCAGCGTACTCCTGTTTAGGGATATGGGCTATGAAGGAGTAATTCAAAGATTTCAAAATGGTTCTGTGTTTCCTGGAATCTTCCAGTACCTGCAAAATGTCCTGTTTGACTATATTCCAGCAAGCTTTAAAGAAATCCGCATTGAAACCATCCAGGCCTGGCGCCTTATCGTTTTGCGTTTCTTTGAGAACCCCACTAACCTCCTCTTCCGTCACAGGCATGTAAAGGTTAACATTTTCCTCTCTAGAGACTATCCTGGGGATGTTCTTGATGATTTCTTGGATATAATATTATCTGTCATAACAGGTTTCCTGAGCTATGTTTCTAAAGTTCTGGACTAGCACTGTCTCTATTTCTTCATGAGAATTGAGATTATTTCCTCTTTCATCCTTAATCAGAGTAATTCTATTATATGCTCTATTTGTCATGGTGGATTTGTGAAAGAATTTGGTATTGTGTTCACCTTGTTTTAGCCATTGGATTCTAGATTTTTGTTTCCAAAAAATTTCCTCTTGACTGCATAAATTCTCCCATTGTTGTTGATATCTGGTGGCTTGATCATGTCAAACTTTTTCATGGCCTTCATTAATGAGGCCTTGGTTAAGTTCCTGTAGTTTTATTTCAATCATCTTTTTCTCTTCAGAGATATTGCCAAATTCAGTCTTGTTCCAGTCCTTGAGCCGTAGCTTGATATGTTTTAATCTTTTCTGACAGATAAACATTTTGGAACCTTGAATATTTAAATACTCTGCCCACCACTTGGTGACATTGCTGATGAAATCTGGGTGGGAGAGCCAGATATTTTCAAATCTAAAAGGTCTGTTCTTGGGTTTACCAATGCCCTGCACCTCTAGTTGTATCGGCTAGTGATCAGAACCCCCAAAGGGTAGTACTCCTGCTACCATTTCCTTGTCATTGAGGATAAGATCCTCTGAGATTATGAATATATCTAATTTGGAAGATACTTGAGACTCTCCTCCTCTTTTTTTTTGTTCCATGTGAAGATGTCGTTGTGCATTTCAATGTCCACCAAGTTCATTTCATCAATAAAGGTTTGAAAAGACATAGAGTCTTTGCCTAGAACTCTGGTTCCCCCTTTTTTTCCGTGAGTGACTTAATCATGTTGAAGTCACCCCCTATGATCCAGGGTATTCTTGCATGTCCATTTCTGAGAGTCTCCAGAGAATTTACAAGCCTTAGTTTAGCCTCTATTCTCTATGGGCCATAGAAATTTGTAACCAGTTAGGTTTCCTTATCTCTTACTGGTTGAAAAACTACAGATAAATAATCTCTAGATGCCTCCACATCTATTAAGTCAATCTTTTGTGGATTCCATAAAGTGAGAATAACTCCTACTTTGTTCTTTGTCTTGACTTCCAGAAACGTAAATCTGTTGAGCCATTTACTATGAATATCTCTTATCTTCTGAATGGAACACTTGGTCTCCTGTATGGAAATCACATTCGGAGATGCTTGTTTCATTCTATTACTCAATAACCTTTGTTTTCTTTTACTACCTAGACCTCTGATATTCCAAGAAGTGAACTTCATGATTAAAGATCAGTAAAGGAGTAATTGGATAGGTCTTTCACCTTACCTGAATATATCATTAGCTTTCTGCATTCCATCTACAGCTCATGCTGCTTTTTTCTACCCCTCTTCTTCCCTGGGATTCTTGGTGCTAGTCCTGCCATATTTTTCATCATCTTCACTCCTTCATTGTCGTGTCTTTCTTTGTGATTGAGTCTACCCAATCCTTTAGTTTGGGTCCTCCATAAAAACAGCTGTTGAACCCTATTGAATTCCTCTACAGGTAATGACTCTAGCCCTTCTTTGGTTCCTTGATTCAAAAAACCTTCTAAATCTTGGGTTTATTTCTCAGGAATTTCCTGGAGTTCATGGTCCTCCATATCTGTCTCACTTTGGGTCATGTCAAGATCCATCGCCTGTTCAGCATTACTCATCATAAATTCTTTCATATTTTCATTCTCTTGTATTTCCTCCTTTTCTTCTTCTTTCTCCTCCTCCACTGTGTTTCCTCCTTCTGCTTTATTAGAATCTGTAGGATTTACGTCTGCTTTGAGGGTTTGGAACCTGTTCTGGTTAACATGCTACTCTTTGGCTTTGCTTGTTCTTAGTCCTCTTTTTCTCCCTTTTCCTTTGTGTACTACCTTGAAGAAGCTTTATGGATCCTTAATTATATTAGTTTTACTTTTATCCTCTATCTTATTGAGAGGGCAGTCTCTGACCAGATGTCCATGCTCATGACATTTGCGACATCTGAAAGGAATGTGTTCGTAATCTATTGTTTGTGTCCATTCCTCATCAAACACTTCCAAAATAACCTCATCTAGCAATGCTCCAGAGAGATCCATCTCCACACATATTCTAGCGAAGGAAGTATACTTTCCTCTTCCAGTGGCCTCAGAAACTTTGACAAAATGCCCTAACTTGTTTCCTATGGCTGATAGTGATTCCATTTGCCAGTAACCAAGGGTAGAGAGTAGAGTCTTGCCCAGACTAGGACTGAGGTGAAAGTTTCACATTCTGGAACAATGTTCATGATCCACTGCCTCATATAAAGGCCTGCAGCAGCAAAGAAGTAAGGCGCTCCTTCAAACACTCTGTCTTTGTCTTCAATATTAGAAAAAACTACAGCGAAAAGACCCTTGGATCCAAGATGTAGGTCAATGCTACCTTTTGATTTCCAGTGGTATTTAATCCACATTTGCAAAGCTTTTTCAGTGGGCCACAACCCCATGAATTTACAAATGATTGCATATGTTTGCATGTGATCCCTGTGCGCCTGCAGCGCTGGGTCATTTCAAATGATTCTGGGAATTACCGCCACTTTGGGTTTTCATGGTCGCATGTGTGCTTTGCCTTTAGTGCTTTTCTCCCTGATATCTTCCACAGTCTCCAATGCTTCATTATGCTCCCTTGCCTTGGTTCCCTCTTGCTCTTCTTCTTTGCTTCTCTCATTTCCTTCTGAAGACTCTTTATAATTTTCCATGGGTTTTTTCCCCCTATTAACCACCACCTGCTTGAAGGAGGGAGTGGAGCTCCCTCCTATGTGTCCTTTCATCACGGACTACCTCTATGATCGCTCAATACCCTGGTTTTTTCCTCCGCACCCTCATTCTATAGGAAGTTCACCTGTATTGTAAATCGACTAGTGTGCATATTACCTCATGGATAAACCATTTAGTTCTAAGGCCTAGTCCCACAAATCTCCAAATGGCTCCAACATGCAATAAACTTACAATTCCTATGAAAACTAAAGTTGCTCTGAATTTGAGACTAACTTTGAGGCTCTAGCTCTAGCTCTAGCCCTATAGATTGGTGTTTTGAGGGAGTGACTTTTCCTTTGATGATATCTTTCATGAAAACAATAATTTCTTCACCAATAATTCCAGATAAAGCAACAAGAAACCAATGTTAAGGAGGATGAAAATTTTGCATTGGGAACATGGATGTGAATATCTACTATCTTGATGCTAGGGCACTCTATGTGCCTGGGATGATAATACTTGGGATATCTAGTTTTTTTTGTCAATTTCCTACTCCTCCTTTGGCTTCTGGGTTTGTGATTTCATACATTCTTTACATACCTTCCTAAGATGCCTACCTAGATTTGCCAGATTGATATGATTTATTTCAAAAAATATCACTCTCCCTACTATTAGCACTGCCCTTCTCAGCTATTTTTCCTCCTGAGGTCTTGAACCCTTGTACATCATGAATAAATGGATTCTACAACCCAATCTAGAACCCAAGTCAATATCAACACATTCCTCCTGAATTCTACAATAGAATCTAAGAGATTATGTGCATAGGAAGAGAATTGAACTCCCTTCCAACCTTGTAAGGAACAAGAGTATCGGGTAAGAGATTATGTATAGAGGAAGAGAATAGAATCCTCTCCCAACCTGGTAAGGAAAAAGAGTAATGGGTAAGAGATTATGCGTAGAGGAAGAGCATCAAATATGATACCTAAAATCAATATGTCAATACTTGATATTGTATATAGAAATGTAACTATTATACTTTCATATAGAATCCTTGGGGCCAACAATAAGTTGAGTGGGAAAGAGACAAAATATCCCAAGTGATATTGAGTGGAGGTTGTACATGGGAGAAAATATTGTTGCATACAATTAACATGTGCATCTCCCTTACCAACTAGTCTTCTCCTCTAAAGAGCATCTAGTTACTCATCTCAGGTATACAGGGGTGCAAGAGAAAATCAATTTTGGCAAGTATTGGGTTGGTAATGATTTATGGGTTCATTACTAAGTGGTATGTAGTAGAGAAATTCCCCACCTCTATTTTTGAGTGATCCACTTTAACTGGGCACTATTCCTCATGTTGATTCTCATACATGAGTGAACTAGCTTATTGAGGCAGGAGCAGAAGTAGAGAGACGTTCTCTCACAAACAGTGGCACCTATTCTATGCCAAGTCATCCCAGTTGCAAAAAATTGAAACAGATGAGGGTTGTATTTCTACTTACATGCAGAGGATTTGGTTGGGAGGTTATTTCTTGTTTTCTCATGATACACTCTTGACCTAGGCAACATTCAAGATCTCCAGAATTGTATAAGTATTTTGGACGATAGAACTCATCTACAAACCAGGAAGGGACTGCAATGGAAGACTACAATAATTCTGCTAGGAAGCCTAGTATGAAATAGCGTTTATACAGTAAAATCCCATAGCTACTCAGTGTTATTGGCTTTGAGACCTCTCTTAACCCGGTAAGGAAGAAGAGTAGCTGAGAAGGAGGGAAATTAAATGATTAGATTTAATTTGTCAATTGAGTAGCGGGAAATTAAATTTAATGGGTCAATTTAGAGTAGCCCAACATTATATTTTTAACATTTTTTGAATTGTTTATCTTTCCACTATTGAGTAGGACATTTCTTCACATAGAGGGGTCTAGAGAGTGATAATTTTGGAGGTTTCTTCACATAGAGGGGTCTAGAGAGTGATAATTTTGGAGGTTTCTTCACATAGAGGGGTCTAGAGAGTGATAATTTTGGAGGTTTCTTCACATATAGGGTTCTAGGGAGTGATAATTTTGGAGGTTTCTTTGCATAGAGGGGTGTAGAGAGCGATGATTTTAGCTTGACATATTAATAAAAACTGTAAAAATATTGTTTTGAAAAATGGTTTTAGGATCTATCACATTAGAGTATAAAATACCTCTCTAAGAAAGTATGTTCATATAAAGAGGGAAAGAGAACATAAGGTTTATAAATAAGGGAAATATCAACTAACCCTTAAAGAGGTGAAAAATATACCTTATTTTATGAATAATGTTATCAATAAACTCAAATAGTCCTAGGTAGGCAATTATTTTTAGGGAACAATGTTATTAATAAACTTCAAGTAGTTGTACATAGCTCAGACATACCTTATTAGAAGTTATCCATAATTTAGTTTACATTAGTCATTCACATTAGTCATTTTTAGTTGTATTACTTATTAGTTAGTCATATATTTTAACCCACGACTAAATTAGTCATTTATGTTAGTTGTTTTTAGTTTGGTCACTTAAAACTGCTCATTTTTTGGTAGTATTTCACTTGGAAAAGTTGTGGTGACTAGCTTTTTTAGTGACCTAGTCACTAATTTCCCATTTTCTACTTATGAATGCACAATATAAGAGAACCATCCTTCTTATTCACAAACAATATTGGTGCATGCCACAATAATACACTTGGCCTTATGTATCCCTTTTCAATAATTTCCTTCAATTACAACTTCAGTTCCACTAACTCTAGCATGCTCATCTTGTAAGGTGCCTTTCATGCTAGTGTTGCTCCTAGTACCAACTCAATAGAAAATTCCACTTCCTTGTGAGGTGACAACTCTGAAATCTCTGCTAGAAATACATCCTAAACTGTTGTAAAATCAAATACCACTTCAAAACATCTACATCCTCAACATCCTTACCTTTATCACTGGAGATATGAACTACAAAAAAGACACACCCTTTACTATCACTGCGATATTCATACATAGTTGTAACTAATCTAACTAATGTTAGCTTCTTACTCTACAAGATTATTTGTTCTCCATTTTTAGCCAAACACTCAATAGCTTCTTCATAAAAATCTGCCTTAGTCTGGTTAAGGTACAACCAATCCATATCGAGAAGCATATTCTATGAATCCAATGGGAGTAAACTCAGATGCATTGATGTTTTCATATTGTTCAACTCAAATGCACAATCTCTCACCCAATTATGAGCTCTTTTCTTAGTATCTATAGCCAACTGCACCAACCAAGACTTTGCATGCACTTCTTTTCTCAAACCACATTTATCCCCCAGGTCAAGGTTAACATAACTATAATTATATATAGGGTCAATGAAAATAGAAATAGCTTGATTAGAGAGCTTACCTTCCATCTCAATAATAGATTCTTGGTGATCGACATACCTATTATCCAATGTTGCATAGATTTGAAGAATATTCAATCCAACATCCTCAAATATTTGTGCCTCTTGAACACTGTAAATCTGAGGCCTACCACCCTGATATGAAAAGAATTCATTCTTGAGATTCTCCTTGCCACATATCCAACACTCCAAATATCTCCTACCATCACCTCTATTCTTCTTCTCTCCATGTTTCCACCTATTTCCCTTCTCAACTGCATTAAACTTCTTATAAGGGAAAACATTCTCTTTCTTCCCTGCATCCTGAGGTCTTGTTTGCTTCAGTGGCTATTTACCTTTAGTTTTATCATTCCCTTTCCATCTCTACATATATTCATTCTTATGCTTCAATTTATAATAACAGTGACTCAACCTTCCAATGACTTATTCCAGTGCCTGAGGCTCATCATACTCAATCTAATCCTTAAACGCTAATGGTAATCCATTGAAAAATCTTTGAACTTTGGCTTTCTCATCCTTAAGATATGTCACATACCTCAATAACTCCAAGAATTTAGTCATTTAATCCTCATCTGTCATTGATCCCATCTTCATCTCATAGAACTCCTTTACATTTCCATCATAGTACCTTTTTGACAAGTATTTCTTCCTGTAAAGTCTCTTGAATTCATGCCAACTCAACTCCTATGTCATAATGTCTCTAACTCAGTTCACATCTTTGCACTAAATGTTCTATAAGGATGATAGTGATGATGACCATGATATCTCTCTAAAAAAGAACTAGAGTAGAACCCATATACATTGCCTCTCCTATCAGGTGTATCTAAGAAGTTGTCATCTCTATCCCTGTCATACCTATATGACATGTGACCTCCATGAGACCTGCTACCATATGCCTCATTATACTTGTCCTCCTGTCCATAATTGATTTGTATTTTTCCATGTCTCTAAAATTTTATCAAGCTATTAAGGATAACTTTGATGACCTATTATTGTTTCTCCTGTGCCCTGGAATGTCTATCTTGTTACTAAGTAATGTTTTCGTTATCTTCTTTGCAAATTCTAATCTTTCCTTCAAAATTCTCAATGTGTCTGCTATGTCAGGAGAGTACTCATATTTTGGCTGCTCATCTAATCTATAAAGGGATTCTCATGAACTATAATGCACCATTTTTCTATTCATCTCTGATATTATTCTTCCTACAAGCATACTATGCCAGATAAACCAAATACAAAAATAATCAACATACCTCAGTGAAGTTCATGGGAGGCTATCTTGTATGCAAAAGCATTCCTTACTAGCATGATACATGTATAAACATAATCATATCAATATACTAACATCATCTCAATCATTGGCCTAGTTACCGTGCATGGTGTCACAAACTATAACACCAACTAGATACAATGCATTCATAACAAACGTATAGACAATTGACATTCATGCATGACACACACATTCCACCCATCAAGTATAAGTATTGAACCATGCTCTTATACCAACCTATAACCCCCCACCTGCTCACATTTATCTACTTTCACCAGACTTTCAGGGTAAACATGCAACAAAAAGATACTATCACATGACCCAATCTCGTAGGTCCCATTACAGAATTCGGGTCGACACCTGACAACCAAATGACATCTCAACACATCTTACATGGTCTACAGGCCACTCAGAGGCTAAGCAAACATAGTAGGTGGAAAAATCCTGATTTGGACCACCTTTTCCTTGCCATGAGCCCTAAACTACCCCCACAACAAAGCATCCATGCGATTGGAAGCCTCCAACTACATGCATAAGCTTGCATCCTAGTGGTTGTAGCCAAAAATGTCTAGTTCAAAGCATGTTGTCCCACATTTTGAGTCTAATTTCCAAGTTAGCCTCTAGACCACTACCCATAATTCAGCAAGACTTTCCATAATCATTTCTAATATGATGAAAAATCTCTTCAATCAAACTTCAACAAAAAATTCTACCTAGCTAGGCCTAACCATGTAAGTCATTTCGTTAAACATATTGAAAACATGTAATATATAGGTCATGAATGCATATCTAAACATAAGGGTCTAATAATTATTTGAGAATCATCAAAATTTTCTATCTCCCTCTCATGATAGTTTCAATCACATTTTTTAGCTCATGCATTCATCAAATATTCATCAATTAACTAAACATCTTAAGATCCATAACTCTAACCTACCATGAACCTATGCTTATAACCATCATATGACCATAATAATATCCATCACAAAAAAACCATCAAAGCCACTTAATAAAAAGTACAATTACTCATAAAACAGAAGACGAATAGAACTCTTAATAACATATGGAAAATCCAACCAAGTCGGGGACTTCCGCGTACCACCTGACCATAGTTTGAGTTGAACCAAATATTTCTTTCAACAAATCAACCCCATGCCATATTCCAAGCATGAATGTGGGACTAAAAAAAAACAACCAAGGCTTCCCAGAGATTAAACCACCTCCATCCTTAGGTTTTACGACAATCCCGCCAAAATTGGTCAAGGGATTCCTTGGCCCAACATGCACATACACAACCGGGCTTTGTCGTAGTCCCACCAAAACTGGTCAAGGGATCACTAGACCAAAAACAAGAACATACACTACCAGGATTTCCACAATCCTACTAGAATTGGTAAAGGGATCACTAGGTCCTAAAAAAATCTTAGACACCTCATAATTTCTTCACCAGTACCTTGAGGAACTTTCTCGTCTCCAACCTTAGGATTTACTGCAATCCCACAAAAATTGGTCAGGGGATTCCTAGGCCTTTGGGAATTTTCTTTTGACCACCTCACCTAGCTCCAAAACCACATGGAAATCCAAAGCTCAAGCAAATTAAGAACTCCATCACACCATGGCTATGTGGAAATGGCAAGCCAAGGCTAAAACCATTGTCACACCTGGAAAACCCATGTCAATGAAAACAAGAGAACCAAATACATACATGCATGTACCATGCATTCACAAACTAGCTAGGAAATCACACATCCAGCCTATTACCTACAAGTGTTCATGTTGGCATTGCTTGATCCAACTTTTCCTCACTTGTCCTTTTCTTTCCTTGTCCTTCCTTTGTTTTCTTTCCTCAACGCTATAATTATGCAAGAAAACTCTAAGTGTGCAAGAGTATGAGAGAATAGAGGGAGCTTCAAAACTAAATTGACAAAATGTCTAAACTGACAAAAGATACCACCTGATCCTCAAAAGCATTTTATCATCGAGGCATCTATTTTCTTCATTTCCACTATCTTCCTTCAATTTCCTCCTCATGCAAATCATGTGACCTTTCACCTCCCTTTTCTGCGATTTTCCATTATTTTCATAAAACAAATTCCAATTAATGCCTCTTTTCCTTTTCAAAACCTTTTCCAATTTGTTTGTCAATTTCCCTTAACCATAATAAACCAAATGAACACCCACCGGGATGCTTTCCCCAACATTTAGCTTGGAATATGTGTCCCGTGACCTTGGTATTATTTTTCATTTATTAACTTTATTACATGAACTTTTAACTCGGAGTTGTTACACTTATAATAAGAAGCCACATAAAAAGTTTTACTTTTGGAGGGTCGATGAACTTCCAAAGTTTTCCCCCCACCAATATAGTTTTGGGGGAGCTTCCTAATGTATTAGGATAATATATCCATACTTTGGGAAGTATGTCCCATATAATAGTGTCTTCATTAATTTTCAAGATAGCATGGGATTATTTCAGTGTTGGGATGTACTCCTACCACTCCAATTCATGATCAACACCTAAATTTAAATCTTTGGATGATAGCCAATGTTGTAGACTAGATTCTCGTGCCCCCAAAAAGATTGGATTTAAAATGATGATGTCATCCTCATTTCTTAATCACACAATTGGCTCGAAGAGAATATTCTTGTAAAGGTTCCCAATACATGGATCCTTTCTAATAAGGATGTGTGTGCCTCATCCCACTCTATATCTAAGAACCTTTCCAATAAAAGGTTGAGCTTGAATAACTTCTTTCCAAATGCTAGAGACATTTTTGGAGGATTTGTTTGGCTGTTTGATCCATTCTAAGATCGATGAAGGATATATATATTTTTGATACATTACTTATGACTAGATCATAGTTCCATGGATGAGATCCCATACACCTTTTGCTAGAAGTGCACTAGAGAACCAATGTAGATTTTTTTGTCACCATCCTCCTAATACTTTTTGGGTGGATATTAAATTCCATGTCATGAGAGAAAAGGGACACTTCCCACTCTTTCCTACCCATATAAATCTTAGGGAGAACTATTTTTTTTAGTGAAGAATACCCTTAATAATTCATGAGAGGGAATCCCAATACACTCTAATGGCATCAATCATTGATTTGCACATTACAAGTATCCTTGCACAAAAGAGCCATTTATTGCACCCACCCCTTATTCTCTTTTCAATATTTTCCAAGAGCTATAACCAATCAAATTTTGAGTAATTTCTTGTTTTAAGGAAGAAACCAAAATACTTTAGTTTTCCTTCCATTTGGTGACAATGAGTAGAAAGGATGTTCTCAAATCTTAAAACGTTAACCTCTGCTAGACCATTTTCATACAATGAGGATTTTCTATAATTTATAACCATTCCAAAGGTAGCACTAAAAAAATTTAGAATGTCCTTTAAGTACAATATGTGGTCCATATGTACTTCTAAAAATATTAGGATTTCATCCAAAACTAATAGGTGAGAGATGGAACAATGGTGATTGATAGATACACCTTTGAAAAGGTTCCTTTTTTTTTCATCTAAGAGGATTTGGTTAAGACCTTCAGCCAAAAGGAGGAAGAGGAGAGGGAATAAGGGACATCCTTATCTCAGTCCTCTTTCTAGGTTAAATAAGGGGGAGGCAAATCCATTGACCAACAAATATAGAGATGAGGAGCTAATACAACTAAGAATCCAAGAGATAAAGGGGGAGCAAAATTCCAATTGTAACATTAAGAGTCTAAGATAAAGCTAATTGGCCCAATAAAAATATTTTGATAAATACACCTTGTATATGATTTCTAGTAGCAATTTCACGTGGATGGTATGTAGCCCTTCTTGTGCCAATCCAATTGTTTCATGGATTCAGTGACCCTCTAGGAACTTTTATTTTTCATCGGAGATATGATCAGATAAAATAGAATTAAGGCTGGTGGAAACAATATTTTCTATAATATTATAAATGGAATTACATACGTAGATTGGCTTGAAGATGTTAAAAGAGGTTAGGTTGACATATTTTGGAATGAAGGCTAAGAAGGTGGAATTGAAGGAGGCTAACATTTTCCCCTTGGATACAAAATCATTTACAACTCTAAGATGACCTTCACCAAGGCATTCAAAACATTCTTGAAATAATTCAATGGAGAAACTATCTAGCTAAGGGATTTTTCCTTTTCAAAAACTATGTAGAACACTTTTTAATCAAGTCTTTGTAACTTTTTCCATTAAAGCATCATTTCCATCTTAATCCAGAAAATAGGGAAGAGGCTAACAATTCTTAGGAACTTGTCAATAGTCATTCTATGGTCTTCATGGAAAACCTGCTTAATGCAATTTCCTCGATGGTGTTGGTATTTGATCATCTATCGTATCTATAGCCTAAATACTATTGATTACTTTACTAATATTGGGAATTATATGGAAGTACTTTGTGTTATTATCTCTAGATACGTAATCAAAAGGCTCTACTTTTCATTCTCCAACTTTTCTCTCTATATAAAAGGATGCTTTTCCTGTTATTATCAAGCTTTTTTACCTTCACCTTATTTTCATTAGAGAGGTATTTAGGGTCCCCTTCCTTGTAGAAGGAAAGAAGATATTTTACTATATTAGAAAGGGATCTATGATCATCTTTTCTCTTTTTGTTTCCCCATGAAGTGACACCTTTTTTTTTCAATCATTAATATTTAATGAAATTGAATATGTGTGGACTCTCAAGTTAGGATTACATGGGTTTAACTCTTTCTTTATCACTTATAGGAGAGAAGGCTCCTCAAAGAAAGAGGTATTGAGTTTGAAATGACTAGGCATTTAATGAGAAGTAGGATCCAATTCCAAGATAATAGGTTGATGATTTGAATCCCCTTTAGGTAAGATCCATTTATATATGTAGAGACCTAGATCTAAAATTTCATATAAGATCATAAACCTATCAAGTCTTTTTTCAATATGAAAAAATTCAATTATATTATTATTTGGCACAAGGACCAACTTTTGAAGATGGATATTACAGAGGTCCACTTACTCCAGTTGATAAATAGTAAATTCAAATATAGGCTTAGGGAGAAAAATAGGCCCCCATATCTCTAAGGTTTCTATAGAGAAGTTTATATCCCCCCCCAACCTATAACTATAATTTTTTTGTCAGCATGAATCTCATTCTAAATACTAGAATGCAAAAACACATTCCTGTTAGAATAGGTTCCATATATGTTTAGAGCCATAATGGAAAACAAATACAAGGAGAACTTAACTCCAAAGAAACTCTATATCATATGGACTAGGTAGATATGTACTAAAAATAAGAATCCTTCCATCCTATTAGAATTCCTCCAAATTTGTTAATAGCATCAAGAGTCATGAATCTCTAGAAAGGGAGGACACCATAACTATGAAATAGTGTTTTCACCATCCAACATCATTTTATCGAGTCAATTTTTTCTCTAAATTTTCATAGAAGGAAAGGATATATTTCCCTACATATCACATCTTGGTATTTTCTAGTTGGTGGGTGAAAGATACAAACTAATTCCTTAGTCAAAATGCAACAAAAATCAAGACAATCAATGGAAAGAAAATAAATATATGTTGGGTTGTGTTATATTCTTTCCACAACTAGCCCACGTAGTTAACCGGGGGGTTGGAAAGCGGGTGGATCCCCCCCTTCGTTACACCATTTGCATAGTGGGGGGAGTCACAGGGGTTTTGAGGGGTGTAGGTAACCCCACTCTATGGGTCGCCATGTATAAATATGTACTATAACATTGAAAGAAACATAATGAAAAATCAAGCTAGTAGTCTCGGTTTTGGGATCTAGGGGAAAATGTCTGTGTATATGTGTTTTATGTGTTATGCTCTTGCATTATTTATTTTCTGTGTTTTAGAATTCGTATGCAGGTAATTCTATATAGTCTTAAAACCCTCATTTGGTATCAGAGTTGTTTTGGCCTCAAGGGGACACCTTTGCTGCTGAGGGGTTTTTCTCAGGCCTGTGGTAGACCTTATTTAGTGGGAGATCTACAGGATCGATTCTAGTGGTGAAATAAGATGGAAAGCAATGGAAAGATAGATATTGAGAAATTAATGGGTAGAATTTTCAGTTACGAAAACTCAAGATGGAGGATTTGTTGGTGGATAAAGATCAGTGGATCGTAGTAGATCCAGGTACTAAACCAACGGGAGTGTCCGATGAAGAACGGAAGAAGTTGGATTAGAAGGAAAAGAGCACAATATGATTGTGTGTCTTAGATTCAATATTGTTGAATGTATCAGGGGAAGCTACAACGAATGCTTTGTAGAACAAATTAGGCACTTTATACCAATCTAAGTCTCTGGTGAATAAATTGTTCCTACAGAAAAAGTTGTATAACCTGAGGATGAAATATGGAGACTCGGTGACAGAGAATCTTAATGCATTTAATGTTGTGGTAAGTCAATTATCATCTGTTGATATTAAAATTTCAGATGAAGATAAGTGCATTAATTTGTTGTGTTCTCTACTAGATTTGTGGGATAGTATGGTTATTGCAATAGGTAGTAATGCAACTACTTTGCAATTTGGTGAAATTGTCTCATCCTTACTGACAGAGGAAATGAGACGAAATAATATGGAGAGAAATAATGGTGATGCCTTATTTGTATGACAATGGTCCTAGAACGGAAAAAAAATAAGTCATCGAGTGGGAGGTCTAAATCTAGAGGGAGATCTAAATCTCTAGGAAGACCTGTAAAGGTGGTATGCTGGAAATGTGGAAAGGAATGGAAACACAAAAGGGACTGTATATCTAAAGTTCCTAATAAAGGAGATGGATCCAATGATTCTCCTTGTGCAAAGGTGAAAACCACCTTAGATGAAGGTGGGGATGTGTACTTGGCTTCTTCAAGTACACATGTAGATCATGAGGCATGGTTGATTGAATCAAGTGCATCTTTTCACTTCACTCCCATAGAGAGTGGTTCTCCGAGTATGAGAAATATGATGGTGGTGATGTCTTCTTGGGGGGGTGACAATAAGGCTAGAATCATTGGTTGAGAAAAATTAAAGTTGAAGTTGCAAGGTGGAAGGGTTAGAACACTTCTGGGTGTTTTGCATATTCGTGCATTAGCTAGAAATCTAATTTATATAAGCAAGTTGGATGATGCAGGTGTAAAAACAGTGTTTGAGAAGGATACCTGCAATATTGTTCAAGGGGCACTAGTATTGACGTGGGGAGTTCGAATTGGAGCTTTTTACAAGTTGCAAGGTAGCACTATTGTTGGTGGGTGCAATAGTTTTGCGGTTCCTGTTAGTGGATCAGAAAATCTAGTGGTCTCTAGAGAGAAGACCATGTGGTGGCATCAAAGGCTTGGACATATTGGAGAGAAGGGCCTTCAAATACTTCATGGTAAAGGTATGGTAGAAGGTATGAGTAATAGCTCTCTGGATTTTTATTTATTTGAAAATTGTGTATATGGGAAGCAGAATCAGGTGAATTTCCCGTCTGGTGGTAAGAGGGTGAAACATATATTAGAGCTTGTGCACAATGATGTGTTTGGACCTGTGAGGGTTCCATCACTGGGTAATTCTGTGTACTATGTATCCTTTATAGATGACTTCTCAAGGAATACATGGATATATTTCCTTAAGAAGAAATATGAAGTCTTTGACAGGTCTAAAGAATTTAAGGCTCTGGTTGAAAGCTAGACAGAGAAGAAGATAAAGGTGTTTAGGATAGTTAATGGTGGAGAGTTTTGCAGTAAGGAATTTGAAGAATTCTGTAAGAAGTGTGGTATAGCACGACAGAAGAATACTCCATACACACCTGAGCGAAATGGTATTGCGGAAAGAATGAACAAAATGTTGATGGAAAGGGAATGAAACATGCTCAATGGTGCTCGGTTAGGCCAAGAATTCTAGGTAGAGGCGGTGGAGACATGTTACCTGGTCAACATATCAATTTCATCAGCGTTAGAGGATATGACTCCACAAGAGGCATGGACTGGTAAGAAACCCTCTCTTTCACATCTGAGGGTATTTGGATGTGATGCATATGTACATGTTCCAAAGGAGAAACGAACCAAATTGGATAGTAAATCTAAAAAGTGCATCTTTATTGGGTATAAGGATGGTTTAAAGGATTATAAGCTTTGGAACCCAGTAACAAGGAAGGTCGTGTACAGCCGAGATGTGGTGTTCAGAGAGGTAAAAGATGTTATTAAAAATGAAGTGCAACCAAATGAACTTGAGAAGATAGAGTTTGAGCTAAAGGAGGAAGAATCAGATTCTACAATAGAGGAGGAATCGGAAGATGAAGAGCCACAAACTCTAGGTGTGAGAAGATTAGTTCGAGAAAGAAGGAAGCCAGAAAGGTATAGTCCATCTGCTTTCTATTCAAATTTTTCTTTATCTATTACTGATGATGATCCCAGAACTGTGAAGGAAGTAGTAGACTCAGAGGATGGAAAACTCTGGAAAGACGCCATGGTTGATGAAATGGCATCTTTGCATAAAAATGAGGCTTGGGATCTGATGGAGTTGTTGGCTGGAAGGAAATGCATTGACAGTAAATGGATGTTCAAGAAGAAGACAAATGCAGAAGGAAAGGTGGAGAAATACAAATCTCGATTGGTAGCAAAAGGTTATTCCCAGGTGTTGGGAATTGATTTTCGTGATACTTTTCTCTTGTTGCCAAGGTAACTTCTATTAGATTACTTTTATCTGTTTCTACTACTTTTGATTTTGTGGTAGAACAGATGGATGTGAAGATAACATTTCTTCACGGGGATCTAGAAGAGGAGATCTACGTGAAGAAACCTCAAGGTTTTGCAGTGAAGGGTAAGAAAGAACTGGTATGCAAGTTAAAGAAGTCTCTGTATGGGTTAAAACAGTCACCAAGGATGTAGTATTAGAAATTTGATACATTTATACAGGGACTTGGCTTCACCAGAAGAAAAGCATATCACTGTGTGTATTTTAAATTAATTGGTGAACGTTTTATTTATCTGGTCCTGTATGTGGATGATATGTTGCTTTCTGGAAAGGATAAAGAAATTATTGAGGATTTGAAGACCCATTTGTCCTCCAAATTCAACATGAAAGATCTTGGTGCTCCAAACTATATTTTGGGTAAGGAAATTAAAAGAGATTGGACAAAGAGGAAGCTATGGTTAAACCAGAGGAAGTATGTCAAGACAATATTGCACAGGTTTAATATGCAGGAAAGTAAAATGGTGAAGGTTCCTATTCCTGTAGGTGTAAAGTTAACTGCTGAATAATGTCCCAAGATACAAGAAGAGGAAGAGGACATGTTCTGTGTTCCATATGCAAGTGTAGTCTGTAGCCTAATGTATGCGATGGTCTATATGAGACCAGACATTGCACATTCAGTGGGAGAATTAAGAAGGTTTATGTCAAAACCAGGGAACGAGCACTAGAAATTAGTGAAGCAGGTTTTCAGGTATTTGCGTGGAACTAGTGATTATGGTTTGTGCTACCAAGGACGACCACAATTGGACATAGTGTTGGATATTCATGGCTTTGTTGATGCACACTGGGCTAGAGATATGGATTATAGAAGATATACAAGTGGATATGTCTTTAACATATTTGGAGGTGTAGTCAGTTGGATGAGTAAGAAACAATATGTAGTGGCACCATCAACTACAAATTTCGAATACATGGCAACCACTCATGCAAGCAAGGAAGCAGTTTGGTTGCAAAGATTATTTTCAAGTATGGGGTTAGTACAGGGATCTATAAGGATAGACTGTGACAGCCAAAGTGAAATTTTCTTGGCAAAGAACCCTGCATATCATTCAAAGATAAAGCACATTGATATTTAGTATCACTTTGTGAGGGATATGATAAAAGAAAAAAAGGTGTTGCTAGTAAAGGTGGACACTTCGAAGAATATTGTAGATGCATTGACAAAATTTGTGACCTCTGAGAAGTTCTCTTGATGTAGACAAACAATGGGTGTTGCAGGGCTGGATAAATGACTAAGCTCTCTTGTGACTCCCTGTCAAAAGAAAACAACAAGTGGGAGAATGTTGGGTTGTGTTATATTCTTTCCACGACTAGCCCACGTAGTTAACCGGAGGGTTAGAAGGGGCGTGGATCCCCCCTTCATTGCATCGATTGCGTAGCGGGGGGAGTCATAGGGGGCTTCAGGGGTGCAAGTAACCCCACTCATAGGGTTTTTTGGACCCTATATTAGGCTGGGTAGACCTACCTATGGTTTTGTGCATGTTTTTCGCACATGGTTTTGGATGCGATGATTTTTGGTCCATGGTTTTGGATGTGATGGTTTTCGGTCCATGGTATTGGATGCTTCAGCATGTATAGATATGTATTGTAACATTGAAAGGAACATAAAGAAAACTCAAGATGGTAGTCCCAGTTTTGGGATCTAGGGGAAAGTCTCTGTGTATATGTGTTTTATGTGTTATGCTCTTGCATTGTTTATTTTCTGTGTTTTATAAATCATATGGAGGTAATTTTTGTACAGGGTTAAAACCCACAATATCCCCACGTTAGAACCTTCACATGATTGTGTAGACTTCATATTCCTTACGATATATAGAAGCCATACTTCTACCTAGAGATCCCACTCAAAATCCTCAATCCAAACCCCCACACACATGCACAAACAAACAAGGAGAAGATTTTCCTTTGTAATTGGCAAGTTATATTTCACTATGAACTATTATGACAAGTAAGGCAGGATATCAGATATACAAACATGAAATGGAGAAGGAAATCATTTTTCAATTCATACAATAACAATAGTACATAAATAGATTATACTGCAATCATAATGTACTCTCTCATTTGATCCCTTAGTTCTCGTCTTCCCTTAACTTGTAGACAAACAAGGCTCATTGGAGATGCAAGAGAAAAGTGTTTTGTTGACATTTTATCAACACTATTGTGATATTTCTCTTATTAATCCACTCACTCTTGAGAGAGTCTCACTAAATAGGCCTCTCCTCTATTTGCAAGGATGTATCTAGATAGCTAAAGCAAAGAGAAGTTAGGAAAATTCTACAATTACTGACCCTCAGCCAACTCATAACAAGATAAGTATAGTAGACCTCCCTGAGAAGGACCATTTCTAGAATGTTTACCTCCAATAATCCTAGGAATATGATAAGATATATACCAGGTGATAAGATGCACACACACATGGAACAATGGATACACAATATGCCAATATTTTGGGAACTATGGGATACTAACTATGCTCAAAGAAGGAGGAGAAGGGATATATTTGGGATAGAAACTAAAAAAATTTGACATGTGGTTCCTATTACTAAAATAATGTGGAAAATATGGTTATCATAGATGCCCCCTAATGCATAATATCAAAATATAATTTGATGGCAAAAATGCATTATGAAAACCTACATCAAAATGTAAGGAAGGGGATGAAACCATGGGACTATATTAGAGCAAAAATAACAACCAAGTCTCAATCATTGTTAGGTCCCTATAATACTAGTGATTACCCCATTACTATTGTAGCTGTATCCCTTATTAATATTGTTGTGCCCCTATTGTCCCCATATTGTTATTACTATGCCCCATAGAATCCCTCTATTGTTATTTTTGTGGCTTTATATTATTATTGTTAGGTCGGCTAGGTTATATTGTGACTCCTTAGACTCCTATATATAGAAATTAAGTTTTGTCATTTGAATCATCCAAGAATTGTTCATTTATTTAATGTAAAGGAGGTTTCCCCCTGAAAGAGGCTGAATTCTAAGGCGTTGATCTATCTTTTTTATCTTTTTCTTGAGTTGGTTTCATAACATTTGGTATCAGAGCCTTTGGATTCTATGGTTTCGCTACTCCAAACAGGTCATCATGGAATTTTCGATATAACTTTTTTTCTACGATGTTTCAAAAGCTAATACAAAAACCCATTTGATATGAAATCATGCTGAATCTTGGGCCTAAATTTCAGAGTTTTTTGCGCTATATGTGTGGAGATATGATCTGAGGAAGTTGGTCTTTGTGCAAACTCCTGAATTACATTCCAAACAGGTGACCTGGGGAAAATCGTCATAACCTTCTATCGGGGCATCGGATTGAAATTTTGTAAGAAGGTACAGAAAGATGATAGATGGAAGTTTCTTCTATATCTATTTCAGAGCCAAAGGTTGAAACAGTGACTCGTGGCATGTCGTACAAGTTCACTCTACTGAACTATTCTATAATCAGGTCACTATGGGAGATTTCGCATAACTCTTCCTTAGAGAATCCAATTTTGATCACAATGGTGGCATTGGAAAGAGGCAATAGAGGGATACTGTAGTTCACAATTTTAGAACTTGATGATTCAAAAGTACAGAGATACATCAGCGGCAATATCGAGCTCCTACAAAGTGAAAAAAGGTGTGTAGATTCTTTTAAGTTTTTGCTTAAGATTGGTTTGAAAATTTATTTTGAAGGAATTCAAAGGGCATAGTAGAGAATTATTATTTGTAACTGAGGCCCCAAGGAAAGAAAATTCAAACACCTAGTAAGGAACCTGAAAGCTCTAGCGTGACTCATGAGGAAGAGGAAGAAATGCTACATGATATATCAAAATTACAAGAACAACTGCAACAAATGTCACGCTCACAAAAGCTAACAGAAGCTAAGATAAATGGCGTGGAATCTAAGATAAAGGGCATGGAATCTAAGATGGATGGTTTGAAGATATATTTGAAGAGAGACATGGCTGATTTGAAGACAGACTTGAAGACAGACATGACAGATTTGAAAACAGATTTAACAAATTTTCTACAAGAAATACTTACTAATGGTGAAAAGGTTGTAAAGGAAACTCATTATGCGAACAAAATAAATGTTAATCATGATTTCATAGACTCCAATGTGGGATTGAAGACCCACTGTATTACAAAAATTGATATGAGGAAGTTTGATGGCAAGGATCCCGCAACATGGATATTATAGATGGAGCAATTTTTCGATCTCAATAATGTGCAAAACACACAAAAGGTACATATTGCAACTTT
>APFE030895724.1:0-13941 GCA_000404065.3 Pinus taeda | reverse complement strand
TTTCATAACAGGTTCATAAATGTAGAAGAGCTATCACACATTATATATAGAATTTATATTTTTTCCTTTCTTTTAATACACAATAATCTATGATAAATATTACTTTCTTGATCAAGTTAGAAAGTGGTAATTAATTAGTTTTCACTTTAATTAATCTAGTTTGGCAAGATGTTAGGTTTCATGAACCTAAGTGTAGGAGTTGAAATTGTGAAATCAAAGTTCCAAGAATAAAAGGAAACAAGGTTGTGAAAACAAAAGTGAATGAAAGTAAACATGAAAGAATCCAAACTACCCCAATGTAACTCAAGGAAATATACTATGTTGCAAGAAAAATAATGTTATGTTATTGCTTCACAAAAGTGAAGAAATCCATTAAGAAAAACTAAAAAGGATGATCCGTGATACTAAGAGCAATGATGTTGCTATGAAAAATTATTATTCAATTCCTCAGTGTTCATTTAACCATGCTACATTGACTAATTGAGGTTCTTGATAAACAACCTAAATGGAATCATAAAGAATAATGCAAAAATAGAGCTCTCGTGTTTGTTTGATAGGAAATTATTTACTCTACAAGAATACCTATACCTCTATAGGAAACTCTATAAATGTCATAAGTGCGATAATTGATAAAGGAAAGATGAAATATGGTAGGTTAAGCTAATTATAACTTATGGAAATATTCCCATCACTCAAGAAATAAGAAATGTTATCTTCAAGCATCTACAAGAACATTAAACTATATCAGTATCACAATATAACAATACAAAATTATAATAGCTTCACGAAACGTGTGGAAATAAGGTAAAAAAAGTATGAGAAGGGATCCAAGGTGTCTATGGGTGGGCCCTCTCCAAGGTTCTTCCAAACCTTAAATGAAATCAACCTAAAAATACACAAAAATATTTAACTTTTGATTAATAAAAAATTGTCATTACTTTAATGAAAATTCTAAATATTATAAATTTTTTGAGGAACAATATAATTCTTTCTCTGAAAAAAAACCTCCTTAACTCAATCATGTTTCCTTTCTTATAGAAAATGTGACAGAGAAACATGCTCAATAGCATGACTATTTTTCCCTAAAAGAATCCCTAGCATCATGGTAATTCTTCCATTATAAATTCTTGTGTAGCCACCATGTCATTAACTAATGATAGCTTTGATTTTTTAACAATCCTGTATATGTATATTATCAGCCAATGGGATTGGTTCCCTATCTTCATGCTAGGATGTTGCGAGGCTATTAAAGGAGCTTGTTAGTCTTCACAAACATGTCCAAATTAGGATGCTAAGATTATAAAATGTCACACAAATCATTAGTATTGCTAGATATCTTCAATGCACACTTCAACACAAAGAATGACATGTAAAATAGAAAAATCCATAATAATTAATGTTAGAAATACATATACTCCTAAGTTGTAGAGGTTATAGAGGGGTATTCAGATGCTCAATTCAAGCACCCATCATGTTCCCCTACTTAAATGTTTACCATTTCTGTGTAAGTCACCTTTTGAATCTTATTGATCCCTCAGTTGTTGCTCCCTTATCTCTTTAGCAACTTGTATCAAATTCCATGTTATATACATAATTAGTTCTTCTAAACAATAAAACATAGGTGCTATACCTAGTTCCTTTCATTTTCTTGGTTCTTCTTCACAATTGTTGTGTTCTATAATCCTTAGAAGGAAAGACACGTTGAATCATAGTATAATCCATTGTATACCAATTATTTCACTTATCATCTTGTAGAATGGAGTCTTATCTAAGGCATGACATAAATTCTTGGATGTGTAGAGTTTCCTCAGTTTCAAGATATATTTTATAGCCCGCCATCTTCTCTTGCATGCATATATGGATTCATCACCTAGTAGTCTAATCATGTCCTTAAAGTGCAGTATCACCTCCTTCTATTTATGCTTCCAAATTTGGAGTCCCACATGTTATTCCTCCATGAGAATGTTGTGGGTTGTAATAAATATTAGAGGGTTAGTTAACTCTTATCTTAGCCATAGTGGTTTGGTCACCTCTTACCTAAATGTGTTATTCACCTCCTTATCCCTTATCTCCCCTTTCCTTAGTTAGGATGAAAAGGCTAGAAGTTGGACACCACCCACATGGGCATTTGGATCTAATGATGGTGAGATAGGAATCACCATATTATGCAAATATAATTCACATACGATTGCTTTCTTCTCCATGCAATATTTTTTCACTATCATAATGATGTCCTTGGGCGTATATAGTTGAAACCCTCCTTATTTTATTAAATAAGAAATATAGCCAAAATTTCTTTTGCATTCATTTTCCTTGTGGAAAAAGTTGTTATATTTGAAATACTCAATTTCATTCATCAAGGGGAAGGAGTTTCTAGACCTAGAATTGTGATAGTATTTAAATCTAAAATTTTTGTGTCTTTCAACTTTGACCTTTCTACAATTAATGGCTTTATGTCAAAAAATATGACATGAATAACGATGTCCATAGAACAACTCTCGGTACCTCAAAGTTGAAATTGATGAGCTTGAGAAAATAAATTATACCTTAGTTGTCTTGTTGGATGATTTACATACATGTGTGGGGAAGTATTTGAATTTTAGTAGACTTTCCCAATTATTGAGTGCTTCTCTAAATTTTTTTCCATTTATCTTCATCGTATCTTCCTTGTAATTCCTCTGCATAGATTTAAAAGCCTTCAAGTCTTGTGGAATTGATATTGGCCTTTCCTTTAAAAGTTTTCGTGTCTCATGTTATCCAAGACCTACCTTGTTTGTTGGAGATCTTTGACTGCTCATAATGTGTTATGTACCTATCATACTAATGTATCCCATAGATTACTTTTGTTATACCCCATAGAATCCCACTATTGTTATTTTTGTGCACTTACATTATTATTTTTTTGTAGTCCCTAATTACATATTGACCATTTATACTCGTATATATACCAAGTAGGTATCATCATTTGAGTCATCTAAGAGTTTCTCATTTAATTGATCTAAAATGAGATTGAAACTTTCCCCCTCAAAGTGGACTATTATCTAGTCATTCATCTATATTTTATTATTTTTCTACGTTCTTTTGATATTGATACATTACATTTGGTATCATATCTCTTGATTCTAGGGTTTTTCTCCTTCAAACGAGTCATTGTGGTGTTTTCACTCTAAATATCTCGTATGAAGCTTTAAACCATGAAATTTTTATCATGCGGAGGAAAAATATTGAGGAGCATGTGGTTAAATTATATGGTTCGCAGTTTTTCGACAACTGAAAATATTTATTCAAAGTTTTTTCCTTCTATTTGTTCATAACCCTTGTCGACCAATATTTCTTCGTTTCTTACAACTTGTCCTTCCTCATTTATCTTATTCTTGAACACAAGTTTCAAGCTGATAAAATTGTTATCGTTAAGGTTTGGAACAAGCTCCCAAGTGCCATTACTCTCAATTTCTTTGAATTCTTCATTCATTTATTTCACTGAAAACTTGTCTTGACTATCCTAACACATATTTTTCCCCTCAATTTGTGGGAGTATGGAAATATTTCTATTCTTGATTAATTTCCTTCGATTTTTGACATTAATCCTTTGATCAACAATTATAGGACATTCTGAGTGTTTAATTTGTACTTACCTTGATGGGCTCTAGTTCCTTTGTGCAATATATTCTTCCTCATCATCTTCTTTAGCTTCCTCTTCTTCTTGACTGCATATCTAAGAGCAGAGTCCTCCGTATCATCTCACTTCTCATTTTCTTTTGACTTCAATGTATGAGGTAGTGTTTCATGAATTACAACATCGATCGAATAATCAACCCTTTTTTTCTTCTTGTTAAGCACTTTTAGTGTTTTCTCTTAACTAATAAAATATCCAAGGAATATACCCTCATATTCTCAAGAGTCAAAACTTCTAAGGTATTTATCATTTATCTTGATATATCATGTACTCCCAAATACCTTGAAATGTTTTACAGATGTTGGTCATGCTTTCTGTGGTTCAGAAGGGATTTTTATTGTTGTTAGGCCTGAGCTATATTCTATTTTCTATGTAAAAAGTTACTTGAGATATTTTTCCCCAAAAGGTGTGTGTAACCTTCCCTTCATCAGTAATTTATCTGACCATCTCCTAAATGGTTTTCATTTTCCTTTCAACCACCCCATTTTGTTGTGGTGTTCTTTCTACTAGGTACTTACTCCTTATGCCATGTTTTTAAAATAAATATTAAAAATATTTTGATATGAGTTCTCCTCCCCAATCAGATCTCAGGAATTTAATCCTAAGATCCTTCTCGTTTTCAATGTAAGCCTTGAATATTTCAAACTTGTTCATGCCATCTAGATTTTCCATCTTCAAGTAGTCCTAGTAAAATCATCAATAAAAAAAAACGTTTCTTTGTCCTCTTTGGATATTTCTTCTTATGGGAACACATATATCAATGTGAACCAACTCCAAATGTTTAGAAGGTGAGAGATCCTCTATTTTGAACCATTTCCTTGTTTGTTTTCCAAATTGACAAGTGTTGCAAATTGGACTGTCAAGATTTAATAGTGTTGGTATGCCTCTTACTAACCTTAACTTACTAATATTGAATATATTATTTAAATTTACATGCCTCAAAATTATGATCCATAGCCATATTTGATGTGTTTATCTCTACTAGAAATTAACTCTATAACCATAAAATAGAGACACATTGTTTCGAGTCCTAATATCCATTATTTCCAACTTTCCATTTTCTATTTTTCATATGTCACAATCCTTAAACTGAAAAGTCACATAAAATCCATTGTCACACATTCGACTTACACTCAGTTGTTTTTTCTTGACACCATCCATGTATAAGGCATTATGTGGCTTGGTCTTTCCATCCATAATGACTATGCCCTTTCCATTAATTTTTATCTGCGGCATTATTTCTAAATTTTACATTGTCATTGATTTTCTCCTTTACAAATAACAAACTTGTTGTTGTATATAGTCTTATTCTATGAGCATCCACTACATACAATTTTCCTTTGTGACCGGGTGTAGATAAGATAAGTCCATACTCAATTTCCTTAGTCTTCTATTTCCACTTCTTCATGTCTCTTAGAAGTAGCAACTATTTAGAGATAGGTTGTTTAGAAGTACGTACAAACTTTCTTCTGCATTCATTTTCCTTGTGGCAATTTTTTTTACATTTGAAACACTCAATTTCATTTAGAGGGGGGAGGGATTTCTACTCCTAAAGAATGAACTTTTAGACCTAGAATTCATACAGTATTTAGATAATGGTTCTCTCTTTCAACTTTCACCTTTCTAATGGATTTATGTCCAAAAATATGAAATGAATAACATTGTCCATAGACGACTTTAGGTATGTAAAAGATGAGAATTGATGATCTTTAGCATATTGATTATACCTTAGTTGTCTTGTTGGCGTATTTACATATATGAGTGGGCAAGTATTTAAAAATTTTGTAGATCTACTAAATTATTGAGTGCTAATTTGTCTTCTATTTTTCTTCATTGTCTCTTCCTTCAAATTCCTCGACATAACTTTGAATACATTTGATTATTGTGGACTTGATACTGGTGTTTTCTTTAAAAAAAAAAATTGTCTCAAAGTATCCAAGAACTTTTGTGCTAGAGATATTTGATTTCTCATAATGTGTTAGGTCCATATAATTCTAGTGTATCCCTTATATTATTATTCTTTTACCCTATATAAAACCACTATTTTTAGTATTTATTATTAATTAATTGAAATTCATTTTTCATTGTATCTTTCCATTTCTATTTAAATATGTATTTGATTTCGTTCTTGAATAAATTTACAAGATTTACTTTGTAAAAAGTGTCCCTTTAAACTATCTCAAACAATAATGGAGAGATATATTATATTACATATATCATTATATAACTTCTAAGGTTCAATATGTCGTAGAGTTTTTGTATCACATCAAACTATTGATGGATTTTCTTGGTCATGATCTTAATTTACCCTACTTTCTCCACAAGAGTTTAGCTGATGGATAAAAACTATCATTATGATAATAAGAACCCAGATAGGCCACTCTTCCCCCATTTTATTACATGTATTTTAGTTAAATTTCATTTTCCCAATGTCATCAAATAGCGGGAAAGTTTTCCCATACAAAATGGTTTCCAAAAAAACCTACAGTCGGGACAACATGGTGTTGCACTAAATACTCCACTTAACCCTCCCTCTCCACTTTCAACTCAACCTGATTCTCATGACAATGAGGTGAATGTCGAACCATATATATTTATTATATTGTAACAAAAATGCATATTGTTCGTGCCCAAAACATAAATCATCATTCCCTTAAAGCACCACACAAACTTAATGTCATCCAATAGGGGGAAATTTTTTCCATACAAAATGGTTTTTAGAAAAACCTATAATCGAGTCAACATGGTGTTGCACCAAATACTTCACTTAACCCTGCCTCTCCAGTTTCGGCTCCACCTGATGCTCATGATGATGAGGTGAACGTTGAACCATATATATTTATTATACTATAAAAAAAATGCATATTGTTCGTGCCCAAAACATAAATCCTCATCCCCTTAAAGCACCACTTAAACTTAATGTCATCCAATAGCAGGAAAGTTTTCTTATACAAAATTGTTTTCAGAAAATCCTATGGTCGAGTCAACATGGTGTTGCACTGAATACTCCACTTAACCATCCCAGTCTAGTTTAGGCTCCAGCAGATGATCATGATGATGAGGTGAATGTCAAACCATATATATTTAATATATTATAACCAAAATGCCTATTGTTTGCGCCCAAAACATAAATCATCATCCCCTTAAAGCACCACACAAACTTATTTCATCTAATAGTGGGAAAGTTTTCCCATACGAAATGGCTTTGAGAAAAACCCACGGTGGAGTCAACATGATGTTACACCGAATACTCCATTTAACCCTCCCTATTTAGTTTCTGCTCCCCATGATGCTTATGATGATGAGATAAACGTCGAACCATATATATTTATTATATTGTAAAAAATGCATGTTGTTGGGGCCCAAACCATAAATCATCATCCCCTTAAGGAAGCAAACAAACTTAAATGTTAACTTTTTAGAACTTTCTAGGTAAAAAACAAGCTACATCGAAGTTTTGGCAGATGCATTTATTGCAAATCGCCGTGTTGCTTAACGTTTATTTAAGTATGTTGAGTTAAATAGAAAGCTACCTTGCTTTTATGTATGCTTTTGCATGTCGTGTGTTTGTAACACGTAAACTTTAGCCTGTGAAGATCGATCCAACCTCATGTCTTGCCGCAGAAGAAGTGAGTGGAATACCATTCGGAAACATAAATATTTGGAGATATTAATGTTGTTGTGCCCAATTCATTTAGATTTCATAACAGCAATTTTAAGATTCGAACTAATAAATTTCAAATTTCAAAAGAAGAGATTCCATTAGGACACAAACCATTTCAAATTTCAAAAGAAGTGATTCCATTAGGACACAAACCATTGATCCTCACTAGAAACCTGTTATATATATACATAATGTTCCATATGCTTGGTTGATGCTCATTGCCCAAACATTCATATTCCTGAGATCCATGTGAACAGTATATATCGACTGAAATTGTTTTGTATTTTCGATGTATGAACAACACTTTTCCAACATATTTTTCGGGTTCTTGCAAGTAAGAGCCACTGCAATCTGTTGTTAAAGTGGATGAATCCACTTCCATTCTTTCTCGCCACTAAATTTATTTTCCTGCTACCTGATGTTCTTTCTTTTCTTTTTTCTCGAAAAACTGAGCTTATGTGTTGTATAAAAAGTAGAAGACCATTATGTAAAGTCAACCTTAGACATAGGAAACGAATAGATTTGTTATTCATATGAAGAAAAATATGGATGGAGCAACATTGTGTGCTATCCTGCTTAGACATATGAAACGAATCCATTTTAGGACCAAGGCAAAAAATTAGCATGGGCAAAAAATTATATATATATATATATACAAGTCACATCTTAATAATGGATCATTACACTTTTTTAATTATAAATTTCACACTCTTAAAAGAAAAAATTTAAAATACCATGACATATTTCAAATAAAATGTATATATCCTTGTCATAGGTGACAATCCTAGTACAATAGTGGGTATCGTAAAATTATATAGGCAAAGAAGTATTAATTTAGAAAACATACCATAACACATTTATAACTAATTAGTTATGTTATTTTGTTATAAATTCATGTAAACAAAACCAATGCATATATTACCAAAAAAAAACCTTAAATTTTGCAAAGAAAAAAAAATATATCCCATAAAAGAACAAAAAATAAGCATTCAAACCTTGTATAAATATGGAAGTTATATATTTAAAAAAATAACAAACACATGGTTAACTAATTAGTTTATGAGATTTTAATTATAAATTCATTCACATAAAAGAATAAAAATATAAATGCATCGAAAATTTGGGTAAGGAAATATGGCAAAAAATTGCATTTGATGATGTTAATATTTCCCAATTTATAAACATTGTAAGTCAAAAAAATAAAACAAAAAGGTACACTCATACACTACTATATTAGGAGTCCACCATATACCATAAACTAAATCTTCCATGTTACATGTAGATGAACTTAATATCATATGATTTTGACAAAAATATTAACATGAAAATCCAGATGATTAGTATATTTAATATGTTACATTTGTATTTTCATGATGTTAAATATATTTCACAATTTTAAAACATCATAAATTAAAAAAATAAAGCAAAATGATACACTCCAACATAGGAGCTCACTATATATTTTAAACTAAATTTTCCATGTTACATGTAGATGTACTCAATACTATACAATTTTGAGCAAAATATAAACAAATATATATATATATTGTGTGTGCGTGTGTGCGCGCGTGTGTGCGTGTGTGCGCGCGCCTTTGCGTGTGTGTGTATTCAATTTTAATAAATAAATAAATAATAGTATCTAATAAAATTTGTAAAATATAGTATTGTACTAAATATTGAAAAAACTAAACACTAAAAAAAAGAGAAAATGTAATTACATTTAAAAAAGATTAGCTAAATTCAAAGTTAATAGATACTGTATCATATTTGTTCTCAAAGAAAAACTCAGTAAATTTAATTAAATGCCTAAAAATAAAATTACTAATTTGTAATTTAGTACCCAATTAAATTAAAAAAATTAAGAACAATAATATAAAATGATACAATTAAATTTAAAAAAAATATAAATAAATTAGTGATAAATTATATGTTTTTTTAAAGCAAGAATTAAAAAATCATTAAATTCAAAAAAAATAAAAAACATGAAAATCAAAAATCATTAAAATCAAAAACAAATTTAGAAAAACATGAAAATCTATAACTAACTAACAAATTAACACATGAAAATCTATAACTAATAACAAATTAACACATTTCAAAACAAATTTGGAAAGCATGAGAATAAAAAATCATTAAAATCAGAAACAAATTTAGAAAAAATCGTGAAAAAAAGCATGAATAAAGTTAACCGTTGCATTGATCCTATCCGTTGAGGAAAAGCATCCAACCTATCCGTTGCAGAAAAGCGTCCAAGAAGTTAACCATTGCTATCGGTTGAAAGGACGCGGAGGAATATATATATCAACTCTTACATCTTCCTCCATCTCTGTTTTGCTTGGCATGCTTGTCTGATTGTCTGTTAGTGTAGGTAGCCTGCTTCTGGTGGAGCAGATCGGAGGTAAGTTAATGATCACTTCTCTTTCTTTCACGCATTAATGTCTTCAGAAATAGTTCAGTAATTTTGATAGGAGGCAACCTGCAACCATATCGTCAGGTGGAAAAGTTTAATGGTTGATCATCACTTCTCTTTTTGCCGTTTCAATTACGGATATCGAGTTACTGATCTCCTTTAAATTGAAAGGGCTCTCTTCATACAATCTCGAATGAAATACTATCATGATTTGCTGAGGTTGGCTTGCGCGGCAACGCCATACTCAGCTTCTTGACGGCAAATTTTTGAGTTTATTTGATACTCCGTCTATTGACGGGCATAACATGGAGTGGCGTAGGTTTATCGTCCCTTGTTTTGGCGACGAAGCCCGTGGTTCTCTCCAGAAGAGGCTAGTACGCATGTCGGCCTTCTACTTCTATTCCTTCTGCATAGGGTTGCTCTCTGCTCTTGCCTACCTTTCTGACAGTTGGCGACTTCTCTACATTGTCACTTCCACTCCCTCTGCCTTATATTGCCCTTCGTTGCCTAATTCCTGGGTGTAATCTTATACCATGTTCCCTTCCCCGCCGAATATTCTCACCAGGCTACACGCTACCTTCAAGCCACGAGCACCCAGGATTCCATTGGATTCGAACCCGACGAGCACCCATGTCAAACTTGCCAACAACAGACAAGACAGTCTGCTTAACAGCATCCCGACGAGCACCCATGTCAAACTTGCCAACAACAGACAAGACAGTCTGCTTAACAGCATCGCCCTCGTTTCCAATATGCCGTCAGAGAATAGATAGAGTATCTAATAAACCCAGAAATTAGGCAAATTACCGTCAAAAACTTTTCCCAATATATCAAAATCTTTTCTTCTGGTTGACCATTTATGGAAATTAATGTATGCTGATGAATTTCGACTCATGTCTATAACATATTTGCTCGTATAGGCGCTTATTCAACTATGGTCATGAAAACAATTTCAGCAAACCTAATTTTCTTTTAAATATATTTTTAAATTTTTGAAATTGAAGTCTCGTGCTTTTGTGATTATAGAATTTCCTTGTTGCTGTTCTGGTTGCTGCTGTTGTAATAGGTTTTTTCTTTTTTTGTTTGAATTGGATATGGTTTTTTTTTTAAAACTAGAAGTGCATAAGCTTTTTTCTCACTTCTAATTCCGATTGCTTTTATATAATATATTATATTATTTTGTTTTAATTTATTTCACCCTATGTCTTTTTCAGTAATTTACGCCAGCCAGAATTTGTTATGATTATATTTCCATGATGAAAATATCTTGAATATCCTATAAAACTTATATTTATTATTTTTTATTATAAGTATTTATTTATATAGTTTTATTTACTAAAATAAGAAATAGGAATTTTTGTTTTTCTTAATTAATATAGAAAGTTTTTTATATCTATTACTTTGTTTTTAGTAAAAAGTCATCTTTTTTAGAAAAAAATAAAAAAATTGTGTGCTTTATTAAAGTAAATAGTCTTTTTATAATTTCTTAAACATTCATATATTTTATATGATTCTTCTTAGTTTTTATATATTTTAATAATGTAATATATGGATTTTATATTAGTGATTTAATCTTTTAAAGTGTTTATTTATTTTTATAAATTTATTGTTTAATTACATAATTGAATATATATATGTTTTTATTTTATGTTGAAAATTTATTTTGTTATAGAATTTATATTATGTTTTCATTCAAACATTTATATGTAAAATATTTTTTCAATAAACATCAATATGTATTTTGTAACTTTCATAATAAATCCATTACTTCTATTCACTACTTTTTATGTGAAGTTTTTTCACTTTCATGTGGGATGTATATTTATAATATATATTGAGTTTTAGGGTGTAGTTTTGGATAGTTTACTCTAGGTTAGGCTAGAGTGGTGTAGGATAGGCAAGACTAGGACAGGCTAGGCTAGGTTAAGCTAGGCTAGGCTAGGTTAGGCCAAGCTAGTTTAAGATAGGCTAAGCTAGTTTAGGCCACACTAGGCTAGGCCAGTTTAAGTTAGACTAGGCTAGGTTGGGCTAAGATGGGATAGGGTAGGCTAAGCTAGGCTATCTTAGGTTAGGCTCAAGTAGTTTAGTATAGATTAGGCATGTGTTAGGCTAGGTTGGATAATCTAGTTTAAGATAGGTTAAGGCAGAATAGGCTAGGCTATAGTAGGGTAGGGTAAGGTAGGGTAACGTAGGCTAGGGTAGGCTAGAATAGGGTAGGCTAGGATAAGGTAGGCTAGGCTACAGTGGGATAGGCTTGGCTTAGGTAGGCTAGGCTACGATTAGGATAGGGTATGCTAGGGTAGGCTAGGGTAGGCTAGATAGGTTAGGGTAGGCTAGCTAGGGTAGGGTAAGGTAAGGTAGGCTAGCTAGGGTAGGTTAGGTTAGGCTAAGCTAAGTTAGGTAGCTTAGGCAAGGGTAGGGTAGGGTAGGATAAGCTAGGCTGGATAGGGTAGGCTAGGCTATGGTAGGCTAGGCTAAAATGGGTTGTCTATGCTAGGTAGGCTTGTCTAGGCTAGGTAGGCTTGGCTAGGCTAGGTGGGCTTGGCTAGGCTACATTAGGCTAAGTAGAGTAGGCTAGGATAGGCTAGAGGAGGGTAGGTAGGCTTGGCTAGGCTAGGTGGGCTTGGCTACACTAGGGTATGGTAGCATAGGCTAGGTAGGTTAGGGTAGGCTAGCTTAGCATAGGCTAGGTTGGGTAACATAGGGCAGGTTAGGCTATGCTATGCTAGGGTAGGCTAGGCTAGGGTAGAGTAAGCTAGGCTTGACTAGACTAGGCTAGGCTACACTAGGCTCGGATAGATAAGTTAGGGTAGGCTAGCGTAGGCTAGGGTAGGGTAGGTAGGCTACAATAGGCTACGGTAGGTAGGTTGGGCTAGGGTAGGCTAGGCTAGTGTAGTCTATGTAGTGTACGGTAGGGTAGGGTAGGACAAGGTATGGTAGGTTAGGCTAGGCTAGGATAGTCTACGCTAGGCTAGGCTATGGTAAGGTAGGATAGCCTAGGGTATGCTAGTTAGGATAAGCTTGGGTAGGTTAGGATACGCGAGGCTACACTAGGCTTAGGTAGGTTAGGATAGAGTAGTCTAGGCTAGGGTAGAATAGGCTAACATAGGCTAGGGTAGGCAAGGGTAGGCTAGGCTAAGCTAGCGTAGGTTAGGCTAGGGTAGGCTAGGTTATGATAGTCTAGGCTAGGCTAGGATGGGATAGGCTTGGCTTAGGTAGGCTATGCTAGGCTTAGGATAGGGTATGCTAGGGTAGGTGGGTTATGCTAGGGTAGGCTAGGTTGGCTAGCCTAAGATAGGTTATGCTATGCTAGGTAGGGTAGGGTAGGCTAGTGTAGGCTAGGGTAGGGTAGGCCATGGTAGGTTAGGCTAGGGTAGGCTAGGGTAGGCCAAACTAGACTCTGATAGTGTAGGGTAGCGTAGCATAGGGTACGCTGGCTAGATTAAGCTTGGGTAGGGTAGGATAGGCAAGGCTAGGCTAGGTTTATGTAGGTTATGATATGCTAGGATAGGTTAGGCTAGGGTAGGGTAGGCTAAACTAAGCTAGGTTATGGTAGGATAGGTTAGACAAGGGTAGGCTAGGCTAAGCTAGGGTAGGTAGGCTTGGCTGGGCTAGGTGGACTTGGCTAGGCTAGTGCATGGTAGCGTAGGCTAGGTAGGTTAGGGTAGGCTAGCTTATGCTAGGCTAGGTTGGGTAAGATAGGGCATGTTAGGCTATGCTAGGGTAGGCTAGGCTACAATAGGCTCGGCTAGGTAAGTTAGGGTAGGCTAGCGTAGGCTAGGGTAGGGTAGGTAGGCTACGATAGGCTAGGGTAGGTAGGTTGGGCTAAGCTAGGATAGGCTAGGCTAGGCTAGGGTATGGTAAGGTAGGATAGGCTAGGATATGCTAGTTAGGATAAGCTTGGGTAGGTTAGGATAGGCGAGGCTATGCTAGGCTTAGGTAGGTTAGGATAGAGTACGCTAGGATATGTTAGGCTAGGTTAGGGTATAATATGCTAGGCTAGGGTAGTGTATGCTAGGCTAGGGTAGAATAGGCTAACTTATGCTAGGGTAGGCAAGGCTAAGCTAGGCTAAGCTAGCATAGGTTAGGCTAGGGTAGGCTAGGTTATGGTAGGCTAGGCTAGGCTAGGATAGGATAGGCTTGGCTTAGGTAGGCTAGGCTAGGCTTAGGATAGGGTATGCTAGGGTAGGT